>VWZV01002639.1:466078-669429 GCA_013397155.1 Irena cyanogastra | reverse complement strand
TATCTTAGTTGATTTAGGAACTTGAATTGCTGTAGTTCTGAGTCAACTTGTTTCGTTCCTTCCTTCTTCTGTATTTAGAGCAAATGCCTGTTGATATCAATAAAATATAATTAATTAAAAACTCTAATACTTGAACTTCCTACAGATATATGAGCTTGAGGCAAGCTACTCCTTTTAGCCTCTTAAATATTTATAGGAATTATTTACAGTCAAAATAACTTCTGAGTTCTGTGTTCTTAAGATACTAATTTATTAGACAGCTAATGTAGAAAACATTAAAAAAGTGGTATCACACTTGTCCGTCTGTTAGTATTGTTATATTTTGATATATTTCTATATTGATTTTTACATTAGTTATATTTTTTTCATGTCCTAGAATATTAGATCTTATAAAAAATGAAGACCTTCTTTTCCTTTCTAGTACCAATACTGGCTTGTGGTGGTGATGACTGCAAAATAAGTTTGTTTATACAGCAGAATGGTCAGGTAATTACAATTTTTGTCTGTTGCTCAGAGCATTGCTGAGTTTTCTGCTTCTTTTCAAATGCACTGGTGATTTTTTTCCAGGTTCTTCAATAAGTCCCTTCTGTCTCTACATAGCCATTGCATACAACAATCTTTTTCAAATAGCTTATCCATTTTTCTAGGTAATGATGAAATGCACATACAGAGTATTGAAGTTGAATTCAGTGCATGAAAGTGTTAGTCTTTCTTGATTTCTTTTCTCCCCTGTGTGAAGATAGCCTGTTTCTATCCCCACTGATACAAAATAGCTACAATGCCCTTGCCCTTCTTTATTAAGTATCCAGGCATTGAGTTGTTCATATGGAAATGATGTTGCTTTCATTCTATAAATTCTTATAAGAAAACTGTTACAACTTCTGTCTGAGGAATTTTTTTGTTTGTTGCTAAGTGTGCCCTTTATACTTGAGTGCTTTTGAACATCAAAAAAATGTATTTTTAGGAGTATCTGATCTTTTAAAAGCACACAATTTAATGTGTTATTTGGGATCTGGCAATTTTTAGTTTTTCGTACAGCTAAATATTCCTTTCAAGCAGTAGAAAAATGTTATGTCCTCTCTTGCATCAGTTCAAAGGTTTTGCTAGATTCTAAAGCATATGTTGAATGACTGTTTTCCAAAACAGAACTCAGGATCACTTCTTTCCTTCTCTCACTCTCTTAAAAAAAACCCTTCAAACCACAAATGCTCTCCCATTGCACCAGTGAAACTACCATTTAGAATCCTTCTTTGAAACTGGCATATGTAGAACCACTTAGTCTGCTGCATTTTCTCAGACACACTCCCTTTAGGAATTAAAGAATAGATATGCCATTATTCTTTTTTTTTAAGAGAGATAAAAGCTACTTTATAGATAATATTGCCTGTTTGTGCTGACATGTACAGTAATAAGATTTTTTTGGTTGCTGTTCTTGCCAGTAAAAAAAGTACTTCAGCCCCTTCTTCTATGTTTAATGATTTCTTGACCACTCAGTAGAAAAGAAGGGTGCTTGGTTAGATTTTTGATTTTTTTTTTTCATTTTTCCTGTGTAGCTTGCGAGTTATGTCAGTTTAATGAATTCTCTGGGAATTAGCAATGGCAAAATGCCACTACTGATTCTGAGTGTGTTAAAGAAAGACTTTTATCTCAGGGTCTGTGCACTTGTTTTTCTCATTCAGAGTTTGAAACTTGTTTTCAAGTTTGATTCAGATTAACAAATTACATACAGTTTGCCAAAAATATTCAGAGATACATAACTTATTTTGCCCATTGTTGGCCAAACTTTCTAGTATAAGAATAGTCTGCCATTTTAAAAGGCAGTCAGTCTGTGGAGAGTAAAGGAAGGTAACTTGAATAAACAAGTTCCCTCTAAGCTTCATAAGCAAGTTTGTGCTGTCTTTTTTTGGAGGTAGGAAACTTTATTTATACAAGGGGTGAGCAATTTCATTTTGCATGTGTTATTTTTCACAGTTTCAGAAAGTTTTTTTACCAGCTGTTGTGGCAGAGTTGGTGTTCAGAATATCTCTTAAATGAGGTTGGATTTCTTGTTGATGTTAATTTTCCAGAACATCTCTTCTAGCTAACTGGACTGTGCAGGCCTTAAAGAGAAGAGCCTGTTTTGTGCTTTACAACTATTAACAGAATTGAAACATCCTTGCAAGCCTTCTGACATGAATTCCTGCCTAGCTGCTAAATCTTGATTGTCAGGTTTTCTCAGATCTACTGACAGCTTTTTTTATGGCTTCTTAGTAGTATTAAAGGTATTTGAAGGAAGTGTTACTGTAGCCTTGCCATTTTTTACTGGAACTTGGCATAGGAGAGTGATTAGAATCTGAGCTCCTGTGTCATTCCCTTACTGATAAGGGCCTGTATCTCTGTTCAGTTAATTCAGTGACTCTTGTGAAGTACTTCCTTTAGTTAACATCCTCAAGAAGGCTGTTATGAGTGTGAATATGAATCCAGAATGCATTCATAGAACATGCATTCATAACAGGGCATTCTTATGAAACTTAAAGTTCACTGTTAGACTCTGAGGAAGGATGAATCATCTTTACTTAGCTAATTCAGGCTACCTTTTGGTAAACTCATTAATTTTGTGGTCAAAATATATTTATTCATTAAAAACTGCTTGGTTTTTAAAACTGAGTGAGCACGCTTTACATCTTTTGAGACTCCTTACCCATAGATCCCTTACTGTGTTATATAGTAGAAAATGAATTCTTTGCTTTTCTGACTTGTTGGAAGAGGGTATTGATTTATAAAAGTATCCAGGGAAAAATCTTTCAGAAACCATAGTATGCCTTCCTGCTTGGGATATAACATCTACAGATGTGGCCTGTGGAGGGCAAGTAAGTAAACCTGCAGATTAAATTAGAGTTTTAAACCAAAACATTTCTATTTGAGCTTTGTTTTTCTGAGAAGATTGTGCACTGTGTGTTTTGGGTTCCACCCAAATAGTTTGGCATAGTTGAAAAGTGGAATAGAGGGATGAATCAGAGATAATTCAGGCTCTTTCCAATCTGTTGAGGTTGACAGCTGCATATAGGAGGGATATTACATCTAGTGTCTGCTGGAGAAAAAATGAGAAGACTTGGACCACTACTGCCAAATTTACCAAACTACTAGCCAGGCTACTAGCCTGGTCCTGAAAGAGATATACCCAAACCATGGGCAGGATTAGTTGTGCAGAGTGTGCTGGGCATGTCCACAGCTTCATTAGTTGTGCTGCCTACAGAACAGCTTTATTCTTTGCTTAAAAGGAAAGAGACCAGATTGCTGCTAAGCAACAATGTTCAGAGATTAGGTAAGAGGCATGGGAAAGCCTCTGAAGTAGAGTCAGACCAGGAGGTTTTGTTAGCTTTAACTGTTGTAACTTCTTATGTATCCAGTGGGAACCAAGTGCAAACTGAAACAAAGACGAAATATGAGACTATAAAAACAAAATCTGTAAAAAAAGAAAAGAATGACAGCTGAAAACACTGGTGTATATATGTAACCTAGACAATAATAGAAACTTTGACTGAATCACTTAAAAATAATTACCATGTGCATCTGCATGAACCTTTATATTGATTCAATTTTAGAACTGAATACATCTGAAGAAACAATATAGGATGCCAAGAGACATTAAACTTCAGAGAAAAGGGCAAAAACAATACTAAAAATCCTAGCATAACAGCATACACTACTCCTTGCTCACTTTCAGTCAACAGTTTTTATTTTTATGGGAAACAGTATCTTGAAAACTTTGACTGAATCGTAGAATCTTAGAATGTCTCAAGTTTGAGGAGACCCATAAGGATTGCTGGGTCCAACTCCTTGCTCCTCACAGACGACCTAAAACTAAATCATATGGCTAAGAATGTTGTGTTCCTCGTGCTTCACTTCTGTAAATGGTAATAGCCCTTGCGTTCACCTCTATTTTCTAGCCGCTGTACTGATGCTGCTCAGATGGGTGAAGAGTGGAGGATGATGTTATAGGGATGGGAAAGACAGCAGCGTGAGTTTCTCATTCAAGGGACTGGATGCATTTACAGGGGTTTGAGGGTATCTCTCTTCAGCAGTGAGGCCTCATACACCATCTGGTGCTGGTATTACTGCTGTGAGTGAATATGAGGTAATAAAATTCAGCAGCCTCTACCTTAAATCATGTGAATAGTTCAGTGGGGCTGCTCAATGTAAGCATATAAAAATAAAAATTAGTACAGACTTTTAGCTGACTGATTATATATCCTTGTTCTGTAGCACAAAAGAACTGCATGCTTGACTTAAAGCTAGGTAGTGCCTCAAAACCTGTTTGGGAAATGACTTAGAAATCTGGGGTGGTATTAATAATCTCAAAGTAATTAGTTTTAATCTTTTAAGGGAAAATAAATGGCTGCTTTTCTTAACAGATCTCTTTGGTGTAAGATGAGGAGGGTAATTAAAAAAAATTCCACACCACAACACCTTGAAAAGGGAAAATAGTTAGCTGTGTGTTTAGATTAATATTAGGGTCAATTTTCAGGAGGTATACACACTGTTTTAGTGTTAAAGGAACCATAAAAGAGACAGATGTTAGCAACATTTCAGCCTGAACCAATCTTTCAGTTAGAAAAAAAGTTACCAACTAACCTTGATGACTATAAAAATATAGAGCAGTTTCTCAAAGATCATGCAAATGAATAAATAAATGTATTTTATCTATTTTCTGAAATATCAATTGCTAAAGATATTTTTTATGTATTGCTGGAAGCATGCCATCTTCAAAAAAATCTTTAGGTTGCTGTTTCATCTCCCTTCCTGGACTGTTCCTTCCTGCCTTTTTGCATAACCTGTTGGGTGTTTTACATAAGCATCTGTCTGGAATGCCCTGTGTAGAAGTGCCAGTGGTTGCAGACGTGACCAGCCAGATGAGGCTTAGGGTGGCTGTGAGAGCACATTCTTTAGACCTAAACTTTCTGATCTGGAATTATCTGATCAGCTTAGTCTGATCATGTATCTTGTTCTGGTCATGTGGCTCATATATAGATGGTTCTGTAATTTTAGGGACGTTTTACAAGGGTATGTAGTTAAAGGAGAAGGGGCAATGGCTTCAAACTGAAAGCAAGTCAGTTTAATGTAGATATTAGGAAGAAATTGTTTACTGTGAGACTGGAAAAAGTTGCCAGAGAAGTTGTGGATGCCCCATCCCTGGAGCGGCTGGAGACCAGGTTGGATGGGGCTTTGGTCTAGTGGAAAGTGTCCCTGCTCATGGCTGGAGAGGGTGGATCTAGATGATCTTTAATATCTTTTCCAGACTAAACCATTTTATGATTGTGACTACAAATGTGTGATGAGGAGAGGCAGAGTGATAGTGTTTGATGGGAAGGTGGTTTTGGAGAATATCAGAAATATTGGATCAAAGAGAGAGGCAGCAATTTCTGAGTATGGATTTTTTTCATATGCATACAAATGTTGCCTTTTTTTCTGTCATAGATTGGAAGAGAGACCTCAGTTTCAGACTTGTGCTGATAGCAAAGGTTGTCATTTAGTCATAGTTCTAAGTAGGCCTAGGTAAAGGATTTAGTAGTATATAATGCCAGAAGTAATAAGTTATTCATACTAAACTACACTAGTGTTTTAACTGTAACAATTACTTCAGCCATTTTAATTCAACTTGGAATAAAAAAATGTCATGGAAATAGGGCTGTTTTTGGGAAAAGAAAAGCAGAAATTGGTTAAATGCTAGGTAAGGAGTAAATAGTTGTACTTGAATCAAAATAAGACAGTGATATTAAACATGTTATAAATTAAAATAAATTATTAGTGTAAGTTCTTAAAAGGCAATCCAGACTGTGTTTGCATTCTGGTGTTCCTGAGCCCATATTCATGCAGTTTTCTATCAGCAGTTGTTGATGTATACCTTCCTTAGAAATTTTGTCGATAAACTTAAGAAACATAGAGAATATTTCCAGTGCCATAATTGATTCTTATTAATCATATTCTATTATAAATATATAAATATAAATTTATTCTTGAAAATAATTTCAAAGCATTTACTTTTCTTTTTATACTTGATTTTACCTGTATTCATTTTCTTCATCATCTGCAGTTGCATCCACTTCACACAAATAAGAGAAATTACTTGTAACATCAAACCTGCATTATGCTATTCTTTGTGTACCACAGTAAGCCTGATAACCTTTTAAAAATTTTGATTGGTATCATAGAGAGACTATAGCCTCTTGGAGGTGTGTACTTTAAATTCACATCCTTTTCTGCTTACATATGGGCTACATGTGCTTATCCAATGGTGGCAAAACCAAAAAGGCTTGTCTTGAATCTGTGTGTAAATTACAATCCTTACTAGTTGCTTATTTTTTTCTCTGTTTCAAATAATAGAAGCTATAAATATAAAAGACTTGAAAAAATAAAGCTTATTGCTGATATGTGCATTGTCATTGATGCATTTCTGTGATGTAACAGGAGTTTTTATTCAGTTTCAGAAAACATTAATACTCCCTGGCCATGAAGATTGGATCAGAGGCATTGAGTGGGCAGTCTGTGGTCAGTATGAAAGATGAATATAGTGGAATAGTGGTTTTATAGCAGTACTAGTGTTTTACCCCTCCCAACAGATGACCTTGATGCACTGTAGCACCTAAGCTCTTGTGGTTGTGATGTTTGTTTTCCTGAGATGGTGGTAATTAATATTAAAAGTCAAGATGAAACTGTGTATCCTTCTAAAACATTTTTCTTGCTTGTTTCAGGTGTGTTTTCCTGACTGGTACTTAAATGCAAACAAATTGGGGTTTTAGCAACTTGTCCTTTTCAATATACAAATGTCTGTATCTGAGTGAGGAAGACTTGGCTGCTTTTTTAAAGTGGGGAGAGTAGGGGGAAATAGTATGTTTATCTTTTTATTTTCCTGCTTTCCCCCATCCCCTTTTTTTAAATTGGGAAATTAAGAGGAGAATCTTTTCAGACATTAACTAATCAAATAGTTATTGCAATGGCACCAAAAAAAAAAAGAAAAGGAAAAATGGAATTTGAGGATGCTACAAGCTTGGAGAAAGAAAAGGAGATGTTGACCAGTATTGAGACTGATTGATAGAATTCCAAAAGCAAAGGCCACAAATAGTAGGGAAGTATAGGTATAGCATGTACAGTGCTTACCATATCTTCCACATCTTTCAAGCAGGCACATGTTCATAGTGTGTTATAAAATAGTAGGGAATTTGAATTGTAGTAGGGAAATTTGAATTTGAATAGTAGGGAAAGTGAATTGATGTTGAAATAAAACAGTGGATTTTTTTGTCATACTGTGTACAATAGGAAAAATTTGGATAATGCTGTTAGGTGCATGTATGGAAGGATGGTAGGTTACTCATGGTAGAGGTTGCAATGAAAATATGGCTCTTTTTTTTTTCTTCTTTTTCTGAAAACAAATAGGTGAAGACCTTTTCTTAGCAAGCTGTGCTCAGGACTGTTTGATAAGAATTTGGAAAGTATGTACAAAATTAAAGCAGCTTCCAGAAACTGAAGATGATTCCATAAAACTGAAAGAGAATATTTTTACTGTTAAAGGTAGGTAACAGCTGTAAAATTCTCTGGTACAGCTTTTCACTTGTGTATCTTTTCATGGTTCCAGGGGAGCTGACAAGGTGGTTACCACCTAGTTTGGTTTGTTTTGTGTTGATTGCATTATTTTTAGCTGTTAAAAAAGCAGAATTACTGTTTTAAAGCCAAAAGTTAATGATGTATTTCACAAAATGGTAAAGCAGTGAGAGAGCTTAATACCAACATGGGTTGTTACTGTTATGCATATTCCAAATGCAAAATGTAGGACACTTATTTGTCTGTGGAAGAGAAGCTGTTCTGTAGTTCTCCAGTTTAGTAGCTTAGCTTTCATTTTCTTTCGAATTCAATGAATTAAGAGGTGCTGCTATTACTTAGATTAGAAACATACTGCAAAGAACAGATAAATATGTGCAGGCTTACTTTATGGTCATTTAAGAGCTGTTTAAGCACAGTAACATCAGATGCTTGCATTGCTGACGTAGGGTAAATTGTTTGGCAACCTAGTTAATATAATAAAGTGTGTGTGATGTTACGTGCAAAAAGTGCTCGTGATACTTCCTGCAAATTCTGATTCAATGCTTGAAGTATCTTAATACTTCTGTTTTCAGTCATTTGGAGATGCAAATATGCATAAGAGTATGCGTAGTGCCAATTTAGAGTATTTATTTCAACGCTGCTTGAGAGTTCTCCAGGAATTCTGAGACCCCTCTGAGGCAATACACTGACCTGTGACCATCAATCTGGTCCTCAGATTGATGGCTTGTGCCAAAGTAGGATTTCAAGGAGCTGTTCAGTGCCAGGAAGCTTTCGAGGTATTGGTAGATGTTGAAAGCAGTTGATTATTTTCACTAAAGATAGCAGAAATGACCTGGTCTTTCTTGGCTTTCAGAAAGAAATATGCTTTTCTCTGATTTGTGGTAGATGCTGACATATCATATGCGGTTTCTTTGGAGTCCGTGTTGGCTGGTCATGAAAACTGGGTGTATGCAGTTCACTGGCAACCTTCATTTTCCAAAGGTAAAAAGACATCAAACACTTACCAATGTTAAGTGTCGTATGCACAGAGTACAGTCATGTGTCTTTCTATTGTGTTTGCATGCTCACTTGTTCCTGTAGAGATGACAGTCTTTGAATTCTGCAAATAATGTTTTATGAATAAACAGATGTTGCCTTGTGTTTTCTTTAAGGAATGAAATTAAGTAACAGAGCTGTAAAGACTTTATTGTAGTTGATTTGTTGGATATGGTGTACAAATTAGTTTAATTAATCAGTATGAATTAATAGCTCTAATAGGGTACCTTGATACATGTAATTGAAATGTCCGTTCTTCAGAAGGTAAGCATACCTCAAGAGCTCTTCTTTTGTTTTAGTGGTGTAGCTTCCTGGAGTATCAGTTTTTCTCAAGCATGTAACTTTAAGGCATTAGTGCAGACTCCCATTGAAACAGTGTTATTTATAGTTTAATTTTGCATTTTACTCTAGTATTTGTCTTTCGAAGTGCTTAAATTCAGACAGCCTTGTTTGCAGTACTGATTTGCTGTTATATGTCTACCTGGCATATAAGGGAAGGAGATTCTTGATTTGACATTGCACAATCAGAGCACCCTTGAATATTTGTACTGTCAAAGGTGTCTTTTTCTGATATATTTTAGAGCTACTGATGGCTGTTGACTTCAGCAGTACAAAGGACAGCTTTGCTGGTGTATACAACACTTGAACAGCAGAGTACTGTTAGAATGTCAGAATATATGTAGTGAAAGATACAGAACTTGCTTTGAAAATATTGATTTAGTTATCTGGTCCTTAAACTTTTCTCTTATTTTTCTAAATTAGACACGAGTAAAAGATTTAGCCTTTCAGAACAAGGTTTAGGCACAATGTAGGCCTGTCAGCCTTGCACTGCAATCTGAAAACTGTCCATGAAGTTTTAGACCATGAAGTTTTCCAGGTGCTTCTGCATATGTGAAGCTGCTTGTGTTCTGTGGCCTGCCCAATGCTGGGCTCCCCAAAATAGATTTTCACTAGAGGCAAACTGATCTGAAAGACATATTCTCAGTGCAGAAGGTAAGGTGGGAAGTCTGTGCTAACGTATCACCTCATGAGATGCCTGACAATGTCTCTATTATCAAGAAAAATTCCTCAGTGGTTTTCCTACAGGTTTCGCAACTGGTGATGAACCAGCTCCCTCTTTCCCATTCTGTGTTGGGCTTTTTTCTGAAGTGTTTCACTGCATTCGGGGAGCAGTCCTGAGTTACTGTATGTACTACAGGTTGCTAGAGTCTGCTGAAGTCAGTAGCAAACCTAACAATTTAGGAAAAAAAATCTAAACAGTGTATACTGGGCAATTATTTTAAACTGTAAATCTCTCAGTAAAAACTTACTTAAGGAATGGAACTGAGAACTGCTGTGCATTCTCTTTGTGAAACTCTAGCTTTTCCTCCAAATTATATTTAATTCAATGTAAGTTTGGAGTGAGAAAACTGAGATATATGTTCTCATGTACGTGTTTTACTTTTTCTTCGAGTGATTATGGCTCAGAATACAATAACTCCTAAAGAATGCCTGGCAAGAATGTAGACCCTGTAAATTTGGCATCTAAGAACTGCATTGCATGTCTCTGATGCTGAACAATTTTTTTAACGTGTTTGTATTTCATTGTCACCTAATTTCTTCAGAAAGTATGCTCCTAGGTTGTAGGGTAATAATTTTCCTTGTACTGTAGATGGCAGCATGCAACAACCAATGAGGATATTATCTGCATCAATGGACAAAACTGTGATCATCTGGGAACCTGATAAAGAATCTGGAGTCTGGCTTGAACAGGCAAGTGTCAGTCTTTCTCACAATATATAATGTAAGCAAGTTGTGTTTCCAGGATCAGGTGTGTACTGTAGGGAACAAAAACTGTAAAATTCTGGTAGAGAAAGGCAAAGTGTTTTCATGCAAAAATGCAAGAAATTCTTATGCTCTGCTGTGAATAAAAGTGTATTTTAAAAAAAAGGGGTACAATATGATCTTTATTTCTTCTTTTCTTATTACTGTACTGAGTAGTTTATAAGGGCTGTTTGTGCTCAACTGTCGTTCATAGTGTACAAGGCAGGGGCTGCCTAGCATACTATGTACTGCTGGAAAGAGAAGGAAGAAACCCTCTTGAACTATTTGCAGTTCATCTTTGTGGGAATGTGACCTAAGCAGTTACCACAGAGCAGCTGACATGCAATTCACAAGCTTGATTTTACTCACAGTAACTTGATCGTTGGCTGTGTCATTAGGTTTTTCTTCCATTTGAGCTGAATACTTATATGTCACTCATGTAGTATTCTGAAAGCTGTTCTGATGTGGATCATCCTAAATAAACAAGTAGTACAACCATATTTCTCTAGTGCTTTGATTGATGTCTTTTCAGCTGACCTGCTTTTCCAAATTGCAGTAGTTCAGTTGAAGTTGTTTGTGTTGGGTTATGTCAGCCATTGTTTGTGGTCTTTCCTGTCACAAAGAAAGTTCCAATTGTCTCTTGGGTGAAAAAGCGAGAATTACAGTAGGGTATTTCATTTTTCTTTTGTTTAATTGAAAAATTCTGATGCTTTTGTCCTTCAGGTAGAAATTAGTTCATAAAGGGACAATGACATAGAGATGCCATTTGATGTCCCTAGGTGTAAGATATAGTTGTGGCTAAATTCACAAGCTTCTAAAAATGGATTATGTAGTAAAGCTTGTTGCAAGTTGTGATTCTTTAATTTTACATTCTCTTTGCATTGGTTTGACCACGAATGTGTAGCTTCAAGTTCAGATCAGACATTTTAGCTGCAAAAATCCATTTTGCATCAAGAGAGGAAAATCTGAGCTGGAAGCCTGCAGGGAGGAAGGGCACAAGAGGAACATCCCAGTTTCTCTCTTTCATCATGATATGGTGAACAAGATGTCTTCAAAATTCATTCCCCTGCTAAGAGGTGAGACTAGAATTCTGCCTCTAGCATGACATATCAAAGTCACTTCAATATGAGTGGTATTTTTTTTTTGAATGAGTGCTAATAAAATGGAACTACTAGTGCAGTGTCATTTGAAATGGGAATTGGAAATTGATTCATTTTGTTTTAGTCTTAAAAGAGACTATATAAGAATGGCAGAGTTGAAAGCTTGAAAGAAATTGTGGTCTTACGTCTTGAGTAAAACTTGAAAATGTAACTTTATTAATCTTTAAATAAAATTTAAAAAGCGGAAGGACACTTGCATGTATACATGCTTGCATATGCGAGAAGTCATAAGAGAAGCACAAAACAGAGGCCAGAATATGCCACAGAAGGATTGTGGATCAAATTGCAGGTGTTCATGGAGAAACAGGGAAGTGAAAGTATGCTAGCGAATCTTGGAAATTAAGCAGGAAAAAAAATGTACTTGGGAACTACTGTTTCTTTGGATCATTTTTCTCTATTGTGCAACAGAGCAGTAGCCAGGCAACAGATGATAAGGAACTGTTGCATCCACAAGCTGGACTGAAACACAGAACATTTGGGTTTGCATCTCATCTATTGTAGTGTTTTCTTTCCCTTGGGAGAATCCTATCTTGAGATGTTTATGAAGGGAGGGTACATTCAACTGGCATGCAGCTTTAATTCCCATGACATTTCAGTCTTAACTTTGCAATTAAAATAGTCTTTGAATGTGTTTGTGTGTGTAATGTGAACTCTTGTCTGTAGGTAGTTTTTCATCTTACGGAGTAAGAATGATTTTGTAGGAATGGAAGGCCATTTTCATGGATATTTCACTTTTGTTCATTAATTTAGGTACGGGTAGGTGAAGTGGGTGGCAATACTCTTGGATTTTTTGACTGCCAGTTTAGTCCAGATGGTTTGATGATCGTTGCTCACGCTTTTCATGGAGCACTGCACCTTTGGAAACAGGCTACAGTTAATAAGGTACATTGGTTTTTTTGTTAATAGTGTTACTTAAATGAATTGTACTTTTAAGTCATTTGAGGTAAATTTCTGTTATTAATAGAAAAGTGTAACAGTGTAATTTAAAATCAGTGATTGAAATAGTCCTTTTCTGATTATAATATTCTGTAGGAGTCTCATTCCTGCACAGAAGGAAGGTTGAAATCTTCCAAGCTCTAAACCTTGTTTCTTACCTGTAGGGATCATGAAGTCAGTTGAATAGACTGAAAAAAAATCCAAACTCCTTTGTGGTTGTGCTTTGTTCACAACTGAAAAAATAACACAAGTTTCTTTCAAATGGGAGTAATACATCAGTATTTGTGTCTCTGCAGCCTGTCTTGAGTTCTAAGAATTTGCTGTTTACAAATGTCTTTTTCTTAGTTTCTTAATAAGCATGTTGATACTTTTATTTTGATTAGAATGTGCCAGTCAGTCAAATGAAAAACTCCTTACTTCTTTGTGGAACTTTTTTCATAGAAAGAATGGACTCCAGAAGTTGTGATTTCAGGACATTTTAACAGTGTTGAAGATGTGAAGTGGGATCCAGAAGGAGAATTTATCATCAGTGTGGGCTCTGATCAAACTACCAGGCTCTTTGCTCCGTGGAAAAGGAAGGAAGAAACAGAGGTATGATCTTCAAAGATTTTTATGAGTGTGGTTAAGGGGGCCTGGTTGAGTTTGGAATGAGTTTTATGAATATAACTCAAACCTTAAAAGTTCCACAAGCGATGATCTGTTTAAAACTGCTTGGTTTGGTAATTGAGTATGTGCTGTTTTCACTTTAAAAATATTAGTGGCAGAGTTTTTGCAATCACACAGTATATTTGCAGTTCAGTCCTGAGTCCATGTCCAGATTACCCTCAGTTAGTTTTCTCCAGAGTATTGGAAAACAGGCTCTGCAGTTATTCAGAAGGAAGAATACACTACTGGTACTAATGACCACCAATTGCAGTGTTTAACAATTGGCTACACTGCTGCAGGTAATAATAAAGAAACTCAACTTTGGTTGTGCTTTTTTACACAAACATAATCTAAAAAAAGTTCTCACTGTATTTTTTTTTTACATTAATTTCTTAATGACCCTGTTTTACTAGAATGATTGTCTGAACTACGTGAGTGCAGCTGGTACCTGTCCTGTTTTAACCCCCAGCCAGCAACTAAGGCCCACACAGCTGCTTGCTCACTCCTCCTGCATTGGGTTGGGGGGAAAGTCTGTTTAGGAATGCAGAAGTTCCTGTTTCTTGTTTCTCATGCATTTTCCTTCTCTATAAATAGAACCTTTTCTGGCAGAACAGTACCAATGTTCCATTCAGGAAACTGGCAGAAACTAGACTGACTGTAGTCATATAAGGCCCTTTGCCATGGATTGGGGGAGGCTATTATAGCTGTTTTATCAAAGCTTCTGTATTGTAGACCAGCACAGGAGGTCTGATGTTTCTGAGAGAGTGAATTTGGCATCAGTTCGTTGATTTCCTTCTTCCAGGCCCCACAGGAGTGGTGGCAATCCCATTTCAAGAGCTATGCTTTGCCTTGTGTTGTAGGAGGGATATTTCCAGTTTCCTTCCCTACTTTTTATCCTTATCTCCCTCAGGAGGGTACATTAAATATGTTGAAACAAAGTTCAGGACTAGCACGTGATGGAAGTTGGCAGCATTCAAGAGTTGTCAATATCACTTTCTCTGTGGCCTATTGAAGTCCACTCTTTATTTTGTATGCTGCTTGCTAAATTTTAATCCTGTCTTCTGAAAGAACTGATCTTTGTATCATTTACCTGCATAGCTTGCCCTGAAACTTTTGAATCAATCAATTTAGCAGAGTGATTGCAGTCTTCGTATCTAAATATGGCATGAACTGAATTCTTGTACTTTGCTTTCCTGTTCTGATACAGAGCAGCCACCAGGCTAATTTGACCAGGTGTAAATCTGAGTAGTTTCAGCATTTGCTGCTGCATGAAGTGTGGGAGAAAGCCTTAGTATCCTTTCTGGATGGGTGAAGTGGATGTTTGGAATAGAAATGGGTCATTTGAAGATGTCTATTCAGGACTTCTGAACCCTGGAAAGGTTTTTAGTTCTGCTGCTCTTGAACTTGGATAACATAGGCTTCTAAAATGCTTTACTGTCTTTATCACACTGAGTTTAGCATCTGAAAAATTACAACGGGTGACATCTAATGCTTGTCTTAACAAGACACAATGGATAGTTCAGTTGTTTATGGAAAGTTAGTATTACGGCTCAATATTTGTGTTTTTCCTTATAAAAAGGAAACTGAGTGTTTATGGAAAAGCAAATAAGCATCCTTTCTTAAAGTCTCAGTTCTGATATCAGAATATCAGAAAAGAGGGATAACCATCAGCTTCAATTTGTCATTCAAATTTCCATCCTAATTTTTCTGGAAGAAGCTTATTGCATGACTTATATAACCCTCTCTTTGTTTCGGGTTTGAGTTTTTTGTGTTGTGTGCAGAGATGTACCCAGTAAAGGGCAAGAAGGACTTGTTGCACTGTTTGATTTTCTTTTTTTAAAGAATGAATGCTTTTTTCCCCACTGAAAATGAATCAAGCCCGTGTGAAATCATGAGGTTTTGTAGGATGTCTGAAATTCCCATTCAGGTCCTATCAGAAGCTTCAAAACTCAATTGAGTTTTTAGGGTGATACGTGCAGTTCACAGTCAATATAATGCCTTTGCATATATTCATATGATATCTAGTCTTGGCTACAGGCATTGGAATACTGAAGTAGTCTAAGTTATTTCAGTTGATTCTGGTTCTGCTAGCTCTTAACTCAAAAGTACACACTGGATTTTTTCAACTGAAGTGTCATCTTCGAGGTGAAGTAGCAAATGACACAATCTATTATGGTTTTGTCAGTTTTTTGCAAAGCTTCTATTAAATGGTCTCACTTGAATCAAGTATTTAAAGAAAAGAGGGAAGTAGGAACCTCTAGCCTGTTGGCAGCAGTGCTACTGTTCTTTGTGAAAGACAGATGAAGGAAGCAAGATAATTATCACTACCTTTCTTAGGTCTTTCAGACCTACAGTCTTGGAGGTAGTAGGATATAAACCTCTTTTTACTTAGGCAAATTATGTTCTATTCCTGATGGTCTAGCATGAAGAAATCACAGTAAGTGCCTTAAACACAGTTTACTAATTACAGGAATGGTTTGGTGGAAAAAGAGGCTTCAACTGCTGTATGTGAGCACTGGTTTTATGCACATCAGTAGACGGTTGCTCTTAACTTTGCTTTGTGTTAATAAATTCAGCAAGTAAACTAGTGGTACTTTTCTGGAACTTCAAATTGCGCTGTTTCTCTGTTTAAGAATTGTGTTTTAGCTCTATGCCTGCTCGTTTTTAGGTAACGTGGCATGAAATTGCCAGGCCTCAAGTACATGGATATGACCTGCGTTGTCTGGCAATGATCGGCCGGTTTGAGTTTGTGTCAGGAGCAGACGAAAAAGTGCTTCGAGTTTTTCGTGCTCCCAGGAATTTTATAGAAAACTTCAGTAACATCACTGGTATCCCTATGGAGAAGCTCTGCTCCCATGTAAGTATGCTAAAGCAATGCTACACTAAGAGAACCCTGTTAGGTGTAAAATAAGTTAATGCTTCAGAAAATGTCAGATTGCACTAACTTCGTAAAAGTTATTTTAGTTGTACTGAAACCGTAACCTTGTTTTTCTTTCTCTTCTGCTTGCTTCCATGTGTGTTGTTTCATATGTATTTTTATGGTGTTGTTATATGAAACAGGTTCTGTTTGAAACCAAACAAGATCTTGTGTCAAAAGATTGAAGAGAGTGGGCAAATACTATGTAACTCAAACCAAAGTAGACTGCTGTACCACACTTGGGGATTAAGCAAACAATAAAGCCTGTTAATGTGTTTCCCTTTAATTTAAGGATGTAGTAGTCTTGTCTAGATCTAATTATTGGTGAGTGGTTATGTGTTGGTATTACTATTTTTTTTTTGTAATTGCATGCTTGGAAATAGTATAAAGCTTTCAGCACTATTTTTAGTTCTTATATACAAATATTTATAAATATGTAATTGCTCGTGCTTTATTTCCTCTTGGCATTGGAAATTTTCTTGAGGCCTTTATATTCCAGTTCTTAGTTGTGGGTATGTCAGCTGTCCTGTGTTGCTATCCTTTGTTTGCTCACCATTTGCATTAAGGTCTAATTCTGATTTTGTCCGTTTTTTGTAATGCAGACCTCATTCAAGATAGATGCCTCTGTACAGTGCCTTGCATGCTCTTTGGATAGCTCACTCAAGAGCAGGGTTTTCTGTGCAGTTTCTCAGAGATGGATTAGCCTTTCCGTTTAATTTAACAATTGAAATATCTGGGATAGAAATAGAATCATTTTCGATAGCAAGAAGTTACATAAGTAGCTGCCTAGTGCTTTAATTCCACAAGACTTCATAAGCATTTGCATTAATGACCATTGTACAAATAGCATTGTGCTTTTATGAGGGTGGCAGATGTCATTAGTTTGCTTTATTTAGACTTTTCTTATCGGCTCTTCCTCTCAGTGTTGTTTTTTGATTCATATCACAAAGTGTTTCACATGAGCTTTGGTTAAAGAGGAAGGCTTTATGAGCTCTAATTATACAGCTGCTTTTAAATAGCTTTCTTGAAATAGTTTTCTGTGAAAACTTTTTCTCACTAAAGTGGGGAAGCTTTTTTTTTAATGTGACTTAAATGCCTTCCCCCAAGAAGTACCTGAAACAAAAAAACAGTTTTATATTCCAAAAGGGTTGAATAGGATTATATTCAGATCAGATCCATGGGATTGTATTATACTTTAGGTTGTAATGAGGAACCATTTTTGTTTTAGAGGTCTTATGCTTGTCTGGGTTTCTGATACATTTTCTCATCTAATTATGAACTTAAATGTAGTACATTTTAAGCTGTCACATAAAATATTGATTTAATTCAGTAAAACAGTCTCTCTTTGAACTTTTCTGGTACCATAAGGAAGTGGATTTACAGCTATTAAATCTTTTTTTATCTCTACACAAATGTCCCTAAGTTCACGTACCCTTTCTAAATTTTTACTCTATTCCCTATACCATTATGGAATTATTTTGTGTCTCATTATTTATCTTTCCCTTGTGCTGCTTTAAACAGACACGTATTCCAGCCACATCTCTGTACTATTTACTGAGTTGTGTTTCAAGTTGTGGTCACAGGCAGTCACCCTCTGTTCTCTTTTCCAAAATGCTGCTTTATTATTTCACTTCAGAACAATGATTTCCCAGTTCTATTGTGTTAAAAACTGCAGTGCTCTCAGTTAATAGATTAATTGTCGTGTGTATGCTAGAATAAGTATAATTGTGGAAGAAAACCTGCAATTAGTGTTGAAGAAAATCCTTGAGCTGGGGCCTTAGAAAAGTGCTTTTGTTGGTTTTTTTTGTTCTTGTTTTTTTTTTTTTTCCCCTTCCTGCCAGAGTACTGGTCTTTGTTTTTTCCAGGGTATGTTCTGGACAAGAGTTTTTTAAAATGTCCCTTCATTTCTCTAGGAAAGTACCTGTAGAAACTCTCAGGGATTCCTTAAGGTGTGGTCTTTGAAATCCAAGCCTACGTGACACTCTGTGTGTAACCTTTCTTTTTTCTTTACTCCAGCAGTCATCTGATCTTCCAGAAGGTGCAACTGTGCCAGCTTTGGGATTATCCAATAAAGCTGTTTTTGAAGGTATTGCTAGTGAGAAATAATGGTTGTGGTGTTTCATGTGGAAACTTTATTTCAGGGGTTGTTTTAGTGTACGTACTAGGTCTGTAAGTGTAGGCTTGACTGCAAGTTCAGAATCTAGAAATAAAATCATGCAAAGTGTTTATTTCTTTGCTAACACCTATACATGGTTCTTAAAAGTAAAAAACACAAGTAAGGAAGAATTAGTTAGCCAACAGTAGCTAGTGTCTTGGAGAGGCAGTAGAGATTACATTGTGGGGGAACAAGGAAGGAGGGATGGATATATCCCTAGAATGATAAAAAGTATTTTCCCGAGAGTGGGAATGAGACCAGGGATCTGGCTTTTCATAAAATCTGTGGTAAAAATGCACTATAGTGGAATGCACAAATTAGGTCAGACCTGTTTTTTTTCTCTGCTTAAAGCTCTATCAGAAGGTGGGATCTACAAAAGGAAGCATTTTAATAAGCTTTGTCTCCAGGGTCTTCAATGGCAATAAGCCAAATATTCCAAAATAATTTGTGAGATGAGTACTTTGTTGTACTTCAAATAACTTGTGAAATATATTTTGGCAAAGTTTTTTTCCTCTGCTTTCTCATGAGTTCTTCCAATAAGAGGAGAACAAAACCTCCTTCTTCTAGATTATTCCCACACACAGAATAACTAATTTCCATTGATTTCACATGGCCTAACCAGAAGCAGCACCATGAATAGAACTTCCCTGCATGGTCCACCACTGCTCACACAGTGCTGTCAGCATTGATGGCTTAGGGTGAAATATCACAGGTGTGCTCTCACTTACTCTGCAGAGGAATCTTCATGGTGAGCAGTGATCAGATAGTGGTCTCTGAATGTTGCTCGTTTCATTTTCAAAGAGAGCGAAGATGGGATGAATGAGAAGATAGTACAGAAAAAGCAAACCAAAGACTTTCTTTTGGAAACTGCTGTGCTTGAGATGTATGTTTTGCAGAAAGCTAGATTCTGAGAGGAACTGTTCCCCATATCTGTACCTTTTTGTTAATACCTTCACAACGAAGGACAGAGTTGAATTTTAATTTACAATTAACTAGTTTCAGTTACCTCTGGTACTTTTGCCTAAAGCTAAGGACTGAGCCCTCAGCAGTTTTGCTGAAGTTTGCAAGTTGTAGCTACACTTGCTCAAATACGGATTTTCATTTAGTCATCTGCATCAAATTTAGGAACTCATTACTTGTATCAGAGATTTTTGTCTTAAACTTTTTCAAATACAGAAGGAAAGGTTTAACACTGGGGAAACACAAGTTGAACTCTGGTGACTGCTTTGCTCGGTGAAATTCTTTTTAGGAATCTCTAAAAGATTGTGCTGATGGAGAGAGGTCAGTTTCAAAATGAAGGTTGGATTATTATTTTTTAAGAATCTCATTCTCATATGCACTAGAATAACTAGCTTCTAGTATTCATATTATTGTAACTCTGCAAGCAGAGAAACGTAGTTTCAACAACTTGTAAAAAATACAGATGTTTTTTGCTTGTATAATAAGTCCTCATATTTTCCCTCCTTTCTAGTATGTTCTCTAGCTAATGAAGTCCTTACTTTAACAGGAGATATGGCTGTTCAACCAGATGAGGATGAAGAATCATTTAATACCATTTCAAATCAGTATCCAGAGATTTATTTTCAACCCCTGATCCTTACAGGTATGAGAATTATTTCTGTTGTAGATAATAGAGAATGAGGCTCATTTGATATAAACTTGAAGCATTATTTAGCTGATTTGAAAAAATCAAATTTGAATAGAATGTACAAATCTTTTTTAGAACCTCCACCAGAAGATCACTTGCTGCAGAATACCTTATGGCCTGAAATTCAGAAATTGTAAGTTTTATTTTTCCTTTTCTTATTTGTTACAAAATTTCCAGAAATGTGTTGCAACATGTCAATGTAGCCTGGTCTTGTAACTCTTCCTATTTCACTATGTCATTTGACATCATGTGTGCTGTATTGCTTGAAAAAGAAATAAATTATACATATATATAAAAATTAGGAAACGGTGAAGAGAATGGTGGTTAGAACTGATGTGTCACAATTTTATTTTAGTTGGTTGTTTCTCCTTAAAACCTTGTCTATACTGAAGGTCTCTCTGTGTAAGGAGTTTTCTGCTACTTTCCACTTCATGGCGCGGGCTTGCGGGTGTGATATAGAAGTAGAGGCTGAGGCATCAATGGAGGAGCTTGCCCCTAACTCCAGCCAGTGTTGTAATATGCAATAGATGGAACCAGCAGCCAAACTAGTGTGTCTAGTGGTAAAGTGATAAATGTTGAGTAAGATGGTTACAAACCTAGTTTAAGTATTGAATGCTGACAGAGTGGTTGTCAGTTGCAAAGATAATGAAGTTACGTGGTCATGATAATTGTTTAGAGGTTGCAGGGTTGTAGAATTCTTCAGCTGTGTTTTCTTCCTTTTCTGAAATTCACAATTTTCACATGAATGTCATAATGTGATTTGTTCCCTAAGGATCCCAGTAACATGAGGCTATGCTTTCACAATCTTCAAAGTTTTAGTATTGATCTTCAAAGTATAGCATAAAGAAATTGAATAATCTCAATCTCTTGTGGGTTTATTTCTCTGAATCTCCTGAAAGGGTTCTCCGACTGGAACGAGAAGAATGTTGAGCCTTTGCTGATGGTTACGGTCACCTCTCTACATTACCAGTTTTGTGAGGAAGGAAATAAAAAAGCTTTGAAAAAACGCTATACAGCTTGCTTTCATTGGACCGAGGGTGAAGTTCTGTGGCAGTTCATCTTTGCCTTCAACTGGGCAGTAAATCTGCTTTGAATGCTTTTAAGCTCTGTTACTCTGTTTGTACTCAAAAATGATTTTAGGAGGAAAGCCAGTGGATGTTAGACCGTATCTGCACAATTTGTAATTTTTAACCGTTACTTTAACTGTTTCTTCTGTGCATTCTATGGCTGCTAATGCAGTCACATAAGTAGATACTGATAAGGGATGTTTAAGTAGTGAAAAGGAGCCAAGGCCAAAATTCTTCATCATTTGCCTTTGACATTTCACAAAGTCTAGTGGGACATTAATATTTTATACTCTGCTATGGGAGTACTGCTTATCTGCTTTTATATCCTGCATTCATTAAAATAACTCCATTTTATGACAGTCTTCAGATGACTTTTATCTGAGCAGTTTTTTCTGGTTTTAGAGACACAGCTAATGATATAGATCATTTCATGCAAGAGCAACAAGATGTAAAGCATTCATAGACTTTGAGATTTTTTGGTCAGAGTAATCTTGAAAGAAGTAACATGAAATCGCATAATGTAGATTTCAAGTTGCCATAGCAGCAGAAGAACAGTGTGAAGCACTGCCTTGCTAAAAATAGCTTGTTTGTCATTGACATTTGTGTATTCCTAGCTCCAACTTGACATCAAATTTTGAAGGATTCGTGTTGGGTTTTGCAAAGTGTTTGCTTGAGGAGGTTTTATATGAAGAACTTGCTGAATTTTTAACAGACTATAATAACTTTAAAAATACTGTAAACCTTGTGAGAATATGCTAATCTTTATCCCCTTGGAAAATTATCATAGAGAGTTCACATGCAGCATGCTGAGATTAAAGCTTGACTGTTGACATAAATATATAAGTTTATATGTATGTACATTTCATGTAATACCTTTGGTAGTTGGAAGATATCCTTTTTGACACTAGAAAATTACTGTGTTCATTTGTCTGGACACTTGAAAGTCCAGTCAGTCTACCTGTGCATTAAAAAAATGCTATGAATTGTACAACACTGAGGCAAAATTGCCTGTGGTTGAAAATATAATTTCATTATTCATTCATGCAGTTACTTCTCTCCATTGTGAACCTTCACTTGGTGGTGTACTGCGTAGTGAAGAAATCAGATTTTGATTTTGGGATCAGAGGGTGAGACTGCATTGTAGCTCCTATGCTGTCAAGGCTCATGTACACTCTTTTAAAACATCTCCTGTTGCTAATAGCTTAATTCTCTTTACTGGAGATAGCAATGGCCTATACAGCTGCTGGTCTGACCTAGGATAGTCCTGCTCATGTAACTTTGCAAGAGACAATATTTTATATTTTCTGCTAATTTACTAAGAATGGTTACATTTTGACACTTCAACTTAGCAAAAGAAGCATTGCATGCAGAAGCTTGAAATCAACTGCTCTTCAATACTACTTTTAGGAGATTAAAGCCAAAACAACTGAGGATTTGTATCACAAGTTATTTTCCCATAACTGAATTTTAGGAAATTTATACTTTAGATACAATAAACATTTTTTAGTTTTAGAAAATTTAGAAAATTGGCTAGCAGTGGTTTTCACTACAAAACAGTCTCCAGGAATGTGCTTTAATAGTAAGCATTATGATAAAACTCCTGCGGGTGGCAAATGAAGAGTAAGACATGCAGAACTACTTTTATCTTTATAAGATACATTCAAGTTTGTAACTTAACATTTCAAGTAGGGGTACACATCAGTCCCTCTCCCTGTTAAATGGTCCAGGCACAGTTACATTTCATAAAAACCAGTGCATTCTCAATCTTTAGACATGGCTTTGGCAGTCTATTGATGGGATATGCCCAGCGATGATGCTTCAGACTCAGTTCAACAGATCCAGACAGTAATTTGTCATTTAAGTAGGTGGCTGTTCTGGCTGCAAGTGAAATCCCCTGAACATCAGTCCCGTGTAAGAAGTTAACACTGCTGACCAAGGAGTTTATTAAGAGAACTGCCTATCTCTTCAGAACTAGGAGAACCATAGGAAACCACCCCACCCAGCTGGTATTGAGCTGATACTTGTCTACTGTTTATAGGTTGCAGCTCCAATTTTACTTTACTTCCAATCTTTTTTGTGACTGATTTTAATTTTTGTTAGTCTGTATGGAATTTCTCCTTATTAGTTAAATACCAGTCTGGATATATGAGCTTGGATTTCAGCAGAACTCATGTGAAGACTGATTAAAAAATGTATTTATGGAGAAGGCTATGAATTTTGGGGGTTTTACAGAGGTTTTTTTCCTTTTCTGACTTGGTTCTTGTCCTTTGGTTCAGAAGTCTTCTTGCAGTATTTCACAGAATAGGCATCCTTTGACTGTGTGTTTGTGGCCTATTTCTTCAGTGGTTTTCAAATATGCGGCTTATGATTTTTATTGGTAGTGTTAAAATTGCTTTTTAAGAAAATAAGGATACATTAAATGCTGCTTTAATCTGCTTTGTTAGTCATTAGGGTGACTTTTGCAGTGCTGATGCTTTAAGACTGTGGAATGGGCTGGAGAGATTTTTCTGTATCCATTTTCTAATGGAAGAATTTGTGCAGATGTTGAAACTGAAAGCTGAACAAATTATTTGGGATGTAATACTGAAATGGTTCCTGACAGGTACCTTTCATTTCTGAAAAGGGATTTAAATTAATATAACAACTTTGATACATATTACAAAAACGATTGTGATGTTAAATTTGTTTTCACCTGTATTTCAGATATGGACACGGATATGAAATTTTTTGTGTTGCTTGCAATAATTCAAACACTGTAATTGCCTCAGCATGTAAGGTAAGAAAAGATTCTAGCACCACCTAGTGAAAAGTGCTATCCAATTTCTAGGGCTGAATTCTATTCTTTCACAAAACGTGAAAGATTTTGTGTAAGTGACAGTTGCCTTGCAAAGGTGATGGTGGCTTGCCAATAAGTTATTACTCCTAAATTGTGTATGATTCATTTGAAGAGATTAGTAAGATAAATTCTAACAAATATAGGTCTGGAATGTTTTCTTACTGATATATTGTCAGCATTAGAAGAAAGTAGGGAAACAATGTTGAAACTTCCCAGAGGAAAGCTAGGTCTTACTTGATTGCAAGCCTTAAAACAAGCTGTCTAATATCTTACTACTTTGAAATGTGTGACTTATACTTGCTCTCATTAATTCACACTGATATTTTTTTCCATCTATACAGGCTTCCAAAAAAGAACATGCAGCAATTATTTTGTGGAGCACTACTTCTTGGAAGAAACTGCAGAGTTTGTCTTTTCACAATCTGACTGTTACCCAGCTGGCATTTTCTCCTGATGACAGCTTTTTGCTGGCTGTTTCTAGAGACAGGAATTGGTCACTGTGGAGGAAACAAGATTCCTCGGAGTCAGGTAAGATACATGGATATACACGTTTGTAGACTTGGCAGTTTGTTCAGTATTTTTGGCTGCAAAATATTTAGAAGATAATTGATAAAATATTTTAATGGACGTTTTGCTTATAACTTGGAAGAATTGTTAGTGTTGTAGGCTCTTGTGGATTTAAGAAATGCAATTGATGTGTGGAAACATAAAAAGGAAATTAAAATGCAGAGAAGGGTATAATCAGGCTTTAGATGGTGTTGAATTGATGGATGCAATGAAGTCTGCTAGTCCTCGTGCCTTCTGCATGTGATTGTACGTTTGACTAACTGAAATCAAGTGTACAAGCTGTACTTCAGGTTGGCATTCTGTCAAGGAGAGCCTTCATTGCTGAGTTCTGTGCAGGCATAGCCGCAAGGTTCAGTGCTGCACCCATATCCTGCATAGGCTGCGTTTGAGGCATGGCATGACACTTTGAGGCTGTTGACAGGATTAATCTCTGTCTTTGGTGTGGCTTTCTGATAATCCTACACAATTGATTAATTTGACTAGGACTGGCTATGTCTGGAAAATGAGCTGATAGTAAGGATTCAGTTGACTTTCTCATTAAGACTTTGAGCCTTGCAAAATCATGAGGAGATTGCTATTGAACACTTTAATAGAATCCTAGAACAGATGCTTGTGCTGAAAGCGATTATCATTGCACTCTTGGCTTAATAGCATATAAACACTGCTGGGCTCTATAGAATGTTCCCAGAGACTTGGCAGTGAGTTTTGGCCCCTTCAGACAGTGTCCAGTTGTATCCTGGCTTGAATTTCTGTTCTATTCAGACTTCTATTCTAAAGCCTGGCATATTGTCCACAGTAGTTACACAATGGTTCAGGATAAGGATCATGAATACTCATACCAAGTAGAGGAAATCCTCTTTTCGTCTGTTCATCAATAACTCTTCTGTCTACAAATAAAATCACTATCAGTGTAAAGCAAAACTGCTGCTATTGGCATCCCAAGAAGTGGTTATTTAAAGTCTATGCTCCAAAATGACAACCTTTTCTACTTAGGAAAAGCATTCCTGTTACTGATCTGCTAATCAGATTTAGTGCCTGATTGTATACATGATGAAATATAAGCTTATCTCTTTGGGAACATATTAAACTTTACAATGGGATCATTATGATTTGAGCAGTTGGGACTTTACTGGTAAATAGGAGCTTTAGTGAAATTACTGGGGAAATGTGAATACATGGTAAATGTTGCACTATTCAAAAACTTCTGAAGTCAATGTTCTTGAAAAAACTTGATAGAAATAACCTGAAGGTGTTAAATTTTTCTGAAAAGGAAATGCATTTAAAAGATTGAACTTTTTCTACTGTTTTAGGGCAATAAGGGCTTAGTGATATGGTCTTGAACAGGTGCTGGTTATCACTGTGGTAAGTGCTGGAAGAAAAATACTAATGTAGTCCTAAGTATTCCCAGTTGCTTTAAAGATGAGTGGAATAATGTCCAAGTATTCTTGCAGTTCTGACATAGAGTTAAGTAAGAGTAATGATCACTTTTAATATGTAAAGTAGTTGAAACAAGGCTTTTCCTCTATATGTTTTATTCTAGGACCAGTCTTCACTTGCTGTGCATACACAGATAAAAATACAGCTGTTCACAGTCGAATAATCTGGTCCTGTGATTGGACACCAGATAGCAAGTATTTTATTACTGGTAGTCGGGACAAAAAGGTAATTAATATTAAAGGAATTCAGAAAGTTATTTTAAATGTCTTTTAGAATAACTAATACTGTGTTCTAATGAGCCCCTATTTTATATATACACAAAAATCTTATTGCATGTATTAGCACAGAAATCAGTCATCCTTTCATAAGATAAATAATGTGCTTGAATATGTATATACAAAACTGTGGGCTGCCAGTTGGACCTTCTCCCTTCTTTTTTCATGCAGTAAGACAAGCATATGTCACTTAATTCTATGGGTCTCAAGTTTTTCTTTAACTTTCATAACAGAATCTGGTTTTGTTGTCAGTAACTTTAATGAAATCAGACAGACTGCCTACAAAGTCGAATCTTTGTAGGTAGAGATTTTTTTTACCATTTTAGGGTCGTCCACTGTGCCCTGAAATTATTTTAATTAAGTTATTCCTTATGTTTTTGTATGTGCATTTACAAGAAGATTGAAGTGGAAGTTCATAGATGACTCTTTTTCTTACAGGTCATTATCTGGGGCCAGTGTGATTTGCCAGTGGTTGCTGAAGGAAATGAGCTGGATTCAATCAAGCCTTGTTCAACAGTGCTGGATGCTGGGGATTCTGTGACTGCTGTTGGTATCAGCCGTGTGCTTACTCCTGGTGGAAGGTATTGCTGGTTTTCTGTAATGTCATTTTGTGTTTAATCTGAAATTAGTATTTATCCCTTTAGTCAACTAGTTTCCTGTGGCTAAACAGCTCCTGAAATCTACCCATCAGTTGTTCTGACCATTCTTTAACAGAATGACCTCTATTTTTTTTCTTTCCTAGTCACTTTTTCAGGTGTATGGTGACTTCTCCAAGCAGTGTAAGGAGAAAAATGAAAGTGGGAGAGGGGAGGGAGAGATGCATGAACATACCTGAAACACATTAATTCTTCCAATGATACTGACTGATCTGATGTTGTGATGACATCTTTATTTTTTCCTAACCTAATATATGTAGCAGGTTCTGCTTTGCCCATTTATTTTGGGAAGCAGCTTTGATGTATTAATTTTTTCATGGAAAAGTAAATACTAATTTGAAGGACAATGAAGTGAATGTAATTATTCTCTTGATAGATACATTGTTGCAGTAGGCTTAGAGAATGGGAAGATTATCTTGTACACATGGAAGCAAAGTGGGAAAGAACCAGCACTGGCTGACTGGACCACAAGTGTTGAGATAGATAACAGGTATGTCTTTTGAAGTGAGTTATGAGCAATGAAATATTGTTCTTCAGACTAACAGTGCTGGAGTTCTGTTTTTATAGTGTAAAATATATGAATCTGGTTTATTTCTATACCAAAAATTGTTATCCTTTTAGGAAAAGTTTGATCCCTGAAAGTTTAAAGATGTCTTGAAGCAAAACCCAGAAATAAAAATATTGGTTATTTAGATGTATTATAAAAACCTCCCAACAAATATGAACAAAAACCAGAGAGGGGTTAGACCTCAAAATACTTCATGCTATGCAAAAGCTTTGAGAAGTATTGCCCTTTGCTGGCCCTACTTAAAAAAACCCAAACCTTTACCTTTAATCATAAATGTGATGATAGAAAACACTGAAGAGAGAGTGGAAAGGATCGCTGTCTGTGTACATCAGCAAAACACTTTGGAGCGGATGACAGGAAGCTTTTGTGAGCAGCTTCCAGCAGAAACCAAAGGAATGACAAGCTATATGTGGGGCTGCTGCAGTGACAGCTAGAGAGACTCTGTGGAGAGACTTGGAATGTTTCACTTGAGGCACTCCCTTGGGTTCTTCTATCACACACTGACATTGATAGTAACAGAAATGGAAGTTGATGGTGGCTTTGGCCTGTGTGTGCTTGCACTGAATGGGAAAGAGACACCAGATAACAGGAAATCACAGGCTGAAAGCCAGAAATCTGTCATATCTAAGTAACTGAGATACTTGACCTCCAGCTTAATGTGGTAAAGCTGAAAATCAATGGCTATTTGAATTATTGAAGAGTGAGAGGATAAAATGTCATTAGTGTTAATGACCCTACTTAATAAGAACCTAATACCTGCTGGTTGTCACAAGTCAGTTTTTCCTCAGTTGGTAGTGTTAACTGAAAAGTACTAATTACATGAATGTTGATGTTTACACTCACATGTCCAACTGTGTTTAACATTTTGCTGTTACGTATGGATTTCTTTTTGTTGCAGCCAAAGTCATGCTCTTGCTGTGAAACGTTTGTGTTGGAGACATCATGCAGGCAGAGCTGGACATAATGATGAGAACAGCAGCAAGTGGTTGCAGTTTGCAAGTTGTGGAGCCGATCACTGTGTTAAAATATTCAATGTCAACAGATTTGCTCTTTAGCAAAGACAGCAGGCCTGTTTGTGCCAAACAGATTCACAGCATTTTATTTCAACTTTTAGCCACTTTGATTTTTGAATTTTCTGTTTTCTGCTGTGGAAAGTAAAATATCTGACATGTTGTCCCATAGTGTAATTTAAGTAGAGTGCTGCTTAAGAAAGAGTACTTCAGAAAGACTTCATGTCAGCAGGTCTGTATCTGGTTCCAAAGCCCAATTTAGAAATTAGTTAAACTTTGAGAATGAAATTATTGTTATTCCAGAACTGCTTGCTACCTGTAACTGGCAGAGGTAACTGGAATTATGTTTAACTTTTTACTGTGTTGGATATTTGGATTAAGAGTGTAGCTCTTTCAGAGTGGGCTATACTGTTTTCAGAGTAATTATGGTTTATGCCTTGGAAGGTTTTGTATTTTAGCTCTTCATTTTCATTTCTGTTTTTCAGCCATTAAAAAAAAAAGTTATTTAAAATGGGGATGGGGAATCAAAGAATGACTTATTAATAAAGATGATTTGCTACCTTTTACTTGTGGTACTCAGTGCTTTCCTTACACAAGTGCTTTAGCATTCAAGCATTTGAGTATTGTATTTCACTTGTCTGGGAATTTTTAGGTAACTATATCCTGGCAAGAGAAAGACATAAGTTATCACTCATGAGGTTTCAAAAAGCTTCCAAAAGTGGGACTTTATTCTATGTCACAATTGTAATATTATATCTTAAAATTTGATGATAATACTGTACAGTTCTTTCAATAGTAGTACATCTTGTTATGTGGCCACTTCTGGGTATAGGTGACAATGAAACATCATATTAGTTATCTCTCTCTTTTATTTTGTGAAGTGCTGTCATTAAACAAGCATCAGCTACTAGAGGATTTAGTAATCCACTGCATTACCCCTGGGACTTGGTGACTCAATCGCATTCATTGTTCCACCTTTAAATGCACCAGATTAGTCTGTTGGTCTCCTCAGTCTAGGTGTTTATAATAGACAGTTTTAATTTTCAATTAACTTAGAGGTTAGACACCTCAACACATGATTAATATTTTATGTATGATACTATGTTTGCTCACACATCACTTTGCTATGCATTTAGTAGATGTGACTTTTATATACACCTTTATCTTCTCATAAATCCACTCATGTCTTTTCAAAATGTAAATCAGCATGTAAGAAATATTAAGAAATGAGCTGCTGTCAGTGTACCTGGCGCTCTGAAATTCTCTGCTTGTTGTACAGTGCCACTGAAAATGGAGTTGAGAAAATTGATGGGATAAACTGAAGTTTTGTAAAGAACATTCTATTACCTTTTGATACATTTGAGGTAAAGCCATCTCATGAAGATTTTGAATGCATATTATCAGTATTTACTGTCTTTATGCTAAATTTGAAGAGACTTTGTGGTCAAAGATGTGAACAAACTTTTATGTGTTCAGGCCTAAAGGAGGAGGATTGTTTCGTCTTACAGAAGAGGTGTATGTGACAAAGCAAGCAGGAAATGGCATGGGTCTTGTTGTTTGTAACCAAAATCAAATCATTATTGAGATTGTCCAAAGCAATCTTAAATCTTTCAGTCCAGGATGTAGGTGTATGCATCCTCAAGTCTGTGTTGGACCAACAAGCCGTGCAAACACTGACATTAGAGGTGAGCATGCTGTGGTGTCCGGTGGATGAGGGGGACAAAGCGAGCTGTTTGTGTAAACTGGGAGGATGTGGGATGCTGACATTCAGCCCAAGGAACTCCTACCTTGCTACATGTGGCAAGCTCCCTGAACGCTGCTGCCAAGCTATTGATTGTGTTAATTCCTTCAGTTATGAAATGGCAAAGAAGGAGCAGGTTATGCATTATGCTAAGCCTTAAAAAAGGTGTTATCCTGCTGTTGTCTCTCTTGTGGGCTGAGACTTCAGAAGTAACTGGAAGCGGTTGAAAATTTCAAGGAAGTCAATTATTGAGCTCTGAGCTATTGAAAACATTGCTTTGGTAACTCTGACTAATCTCTGTTTTCCAAAATATTTAACATGAAGAAATGAGAATGCTTCAAGGCTCACTGCCAACTGCAGCTAATGCAGAGATGAGGGAAGAGGAGGAAGCAGCTGTGTCCTCATTTAGACTCAAATCTCACTTTAAAGAAATGGCTGTTACAAATAAGGAAACTTTAACTGAAATGGGAAGCAGAAATATTACTTGCTCTGTTTTAAGGAGCATCTGGAGCTGTACAAAAGATGAGGCAAAATCACTGACAGGACAAAAATCAGAATTTGCCTTTTTTGCACTGGAAGCTGGTGGAGGTGGGAGTTGTTGAGCACAGTTCAGCAGTGCCCCTCTACTGCTCTTTTATCACCAGTCCTTATCAGGCTCTGCAGTGGTAGTTTTGAGGCAGCAGGGCACGGCAGTGTGTTTACCCCATGACGTGCCCAGCCCTTGACCCTCCAAACATTCCCCTTTTTGCCCTGTGTACTGGCACACCCTCAAACAGTTGTGGGATATCTCTTCAGAGACACTTTTCTCCCCCAGCCAGGAGCTGCCTTTTTTTCCTATGCCAGCCACCAGATTCCCCTTATCCTGCTTCCATATTTGCTGTAGGGAGCTGGGGGAGGCTGTGGCCTCCACTTGCCAGCCCCTGGTACTCTTGTTCAAGCACAGGTCTTGCTGTCACCTTGTGTGACCAGCTCTAGTGACTGTATTTGAGGAGTTTGTGTTCAATGCATATCCAAACATTGTCATTTCATTTTCTGCAGCAAATCATCCTATGCTGCAATGCAATAATAAAACTAGAAACGACCTCTCTCTCTTTCTGGAGGGAATTTAGGGTAGACCATGCGACAAATCCCAATGCTGTACCTTAATAATGGGGCTAGCTCCAGTATCCTGTGGTAGCTCTACCAATCAGATGTGCCCTGGACTTGAAGTCCTGGAGGAGAACTGTTCCATGTAATTGGTGTTTGCAGGACTCAGCCAACATGACAGCTGCACAGATGAGGGGAGGTGGTGTGCCCAAGGTAATTGCCGTGTTATGGTGGTGTCACCCTTATATAAACTCCAGCAGATCCCAGCTGAAATAACAAGGGATGCAGCAAACAGATTTTTGTACTGCAGAGGAGTTGTTCTCCTTGCCTCAAAAGCTTGCTCTGCCTCATTTTTTTTTTCTAAGGACTTTTCTTTCTTTACTCACCCCCTCTTCTTCTAAGAATACAATTTGCCTTCTTGGTCCCTTCTCCATTCCTGCGGGCCCCTAAATATTCCTGCAAGCAATCCTTATTTTCTCAACAGCCTTCTCTCTCTTCCTATTGTTTTAAGTTAATCCAATGCTTTCTAACACATGATCCTGGGAGAATTCGTATGTATCAAGTATAACATCCTCTTGGTATTTTCTGTTCTGCCCCCTGTGTGTCTGATTCTTCCTTTGCTAGGTTTTGGGCTTTTGATATTTGCACAGCCTGTCCAGCAGCATTACCTCCTTTCTCCCTGACAACAAATTACTGGCATACGTGTGAGCAGCATGCCCTTCTCCCTTGCTAAAGCATAAGCTGTCTACCTGCCAGTGGGGGGAACTTTTCTCCTCTACAGAAATGAATTGACTGCAGTCTCCCCAAGGGAAGCTTTCCAAGTGCTTTCCAAGATAAAGCAGTCATTATGTTTGTCTGTTTCATAATCTTGGAGAGTCTCCTTCCTGCGAGTTATCATATAAAGATGTGCCTCTCTGAGAGAATATCTGTATTCCACAGACACACTTTTTAGAGTGTGGGAGCTTTCTGCTGTTCAAGTTTTTTCTTTTGACATGGCAGGCAGTCCTATATTCAGTTCTCTGGATGCTACAAGTTTTCACCACTGTCCACAAAGAGCACCGACCTGCAACACATGATTCTCTCTCTGCAGAAGAAGTTCAGCCAGGATGGTTGAAACAGCTGCAGTGCAGGGAAGCTCCAGAGCTGCCTGTAGGTTGCTCTATGAAGGTCTTCAGGGTGGGTGTGTCTGACCTCGACAGGTGCTAAAAGTGGGCTGTGGAAGCCTCCCGTGGGTGATCTGGTCAAGCTTCTGCTTCTTTGGTGTGTGCACACAGTCTCTTTGTATATCAGAGACCTTGCTGTGCCTTCAGTAACAGCTCCAGGTCACTAAGTCCATTGGGACTAGTTGAAGTGGGAGCTTTCAGCTGATGAGCATTGATTCAGGCTGGCAGACCACACCTATAGTTACAGGTGCATGCAACGTAGGCCGTTAAAGCTAATAAAAAGGTAAAAATGTTGGTTTTGCTTGCCTACTACTAGACAAATGGCAGCTTCAACTTCTTCTACCCATCAGAAAGAAAATTGGTGCGTTTTATCATGTGAAAGGTATTGTTGTAGCTCAAAGCAGGAGTTATGTCTCTGGTGTGAAATTCTTGCTCAAAAGTGCATTTCCATAGATCAGTAGTACTGAAAATTGCTAGCTCAAAGCTGAAATAAAAACAGATTATGTTTCACAGAGCAATAGGATCATGTGATTATTAAAATTGGAAGAGACCTCAGGAAGTCTCTCTTCCAATCTGCTCCAGGCAGGGTCAACTGTGAAATCACATCAGGCTGCTCAGAACTTCTGCTGGTCTGGTCTTGAAAATCTCCGAAGATGGAGACTGCACAGTTTGATTGCTGACTGTCTTCGCGGTGAAAATTTTTCTTCTTCTTTTCTCAGTTCTGAACCTCTCTTGTTTCAGTTTATGCCCTCTCTTACCTTCCTTCATCTCTTGTTGTGAAGAGGTTAGCTCCATCATCTTCACAGTCTCCTTCTTAGCATCAGAAGGCTGCTACCAAGTACCTGCAAAGCCTTCTCCTCCCCAGGCTGAACCTGGCCCATCCCTCCACCTTCCTCCACAAGGCAACTGATCCAGCTCCCTCTACCTCAGTGGCCCTCTGCTGCACTTGCTTCAGTTTAACATCCTCTTTCCTGTGTTGGGAAAACCCCAAACTGGACAGGTGCCCGTGGTCTCTACAATAGACTGTCTAAAGTCTATGGTCCAATTTCCTTCCCTAGGGAGTCCAAATTTCTAACTCTGTTTTCTTTGACCTTATCATATCACTTTCCTACACTATTTCTTTGCATGCACTTGACTGTGTGTGATGGTGATGTGATCCCAAGATAGAGCTGCAGACTTTAATGTGTGTCTGCCGAGCTTAGATCTTCCCTGTACCCACTGTGCAGTGTATTCCAACATCCCTGCCAGATGGGAGCTCAGGTATTGCTCTGGCCAGATGGCACACTGCTTCTGGGAACAAAAGAGCTCCTGTCATACCAGTTAAATGTTCATGCTTCCACCACTGGTGAGGTGGAAAGGGCAGAGGAATGATGGTTTGGCTCTGGATAGAAGCTCCCTCCATCTCCTGCCTCCATGTGAGGATGGGGTGCCTGGCACCAGAGAGCAGGGCACCCAGCCCAGGCAAGTGTCCAGACCCCACGGTAGAGCTGCAATCCATCTCTGTTTGCCTGTGATTTGGGGTTGCAATCCATCTCTGTTTGCCTGTGATTTGGGGTGGCCGTTGCAGCCATGTTTAGATAATTGAGAGCTGACACAGGCGCTGTTGTATTGGTTGTAAACCCAAAACAGCCCCTTACCCCTAAAATTTTAGATTTAAAAAATTGCTTACCATCTATCTCAAAGGAAAAGAAATGGATGCTATTTTAAATGCCTGAACTGTGGTCATTTCACTGAAATAACAGTGCATTGGTTGCTTCCACATGCCCAGGACCACCAGGTGGCAATATAAGGAAAAGGATAAGTGTGTATTTGCGGCACCTGTTATGTATACCCAAAAATTCAAAATAAATTACAAATATATTCAAACACAGGTATTTTGTCTCCTCTGAGTTGTTTAAATGCACTGTTTCAGTGACAAGCATTTCTCATGAAACATTGCTTTTGAAAGCATTCTTCCATTTTTGTCTGGCAGTTGGGAAACTGTAAACTTCAGAAAACAACGAGCACCTCCTAATCACACAGGGTTTTACTGTCTGCTATAGACGTTGCCCCTCACCCCAACAACTCAGTCTGAAGAAGATATAAGAAAATCTTAATCTTCTTGCTTTACCTTGTTGAAGTGTAAAATGGGACCTAATTTTCTGTCTGTTTTGTTGCCTGTTTTTTTTTTTATTCTGAAAGGCTCTCTAACCATGTGGATGCCCTGGGAGGGGTTTAAACTAATGAGATCTCATACACCTCCTGATAGCAGCTGTGATTTAGATTATGGGGTAGTTTTAGATGAAATATTAGGAATAAGTTCTTTGCTGTGAGCGTGGTGAGGCACAGGAACAGGTTGTCCAGAGAAGTTGTACATGACCCATTTCTGGAAGTGTTTAAGGTAAGGCTGAATGTAGCTTTGGATGTGGGAGCGATGAACTTTAAGGTCCCCTCCAACCCAAACCATTCTACAATTCTATGATTTTGGAGTGATGGATGACCACAGTGGATCATCTGATCAAACTCTCCCAGACACCAGTGACTTATGTTTCAGGAACGTCTTCAACCAGAGGAAGAGCCCTGGTGCCTATTAGCTATTGATGAATCAAATTTTCCTTCCATGAGTTTGTCTAATTGCTTTTTGAATCCATGCAAACGCATAATTTCCCCTGTGATTAGTGGGTAATCCTCAGGGTAAGTCTGTGCCAATAAGAAGATGCATCTCTTGTTTGTTTGGAACATTTAATGCCTCCTTGTTATTATATTAGAAAAGAAAAGGATTAGTTGTTTTTCACTGTCTCCTTGTTATTCCTGATTTTGTAGACCTCTAGCATATACCCTAATCATGGATTTCTTTTCCAGTTTAAAGGGTCCTTCTGTAATTAAATGTACCTTTTATGGCAGCTGTACTCTTCCTTTCATTGAACTTATTGCCTCTTCCCCAGCGCTACAATATTTCTACCAATAAAGAGGTATTTATTACTGCTTTTGCATCTTTCTATTTATTTATGTTTGTCTGGGAGTGACTAACAAACCAAACTGTTTTGTTTAAAGTACTGGCAAATAATTTTCTTCCTTTTTTTGTTTTGTTTGGAAACAAGACAAAACTCTCTTATTTGAAGCATTTAAGGCTCATGATGCTGTCTTTTCAATATTTGTAACAGAGTGTAGTATCTTGTCTTTGGACTGTTTTGTTCTTATCTAAGTCATGAATTGATTTTTTTAGTATCATTCTAGGCTGCAGAATGATATTTGACAAGTTGCAGAGGCCTCAGCATCACCGCCCAGTGTGGAACAATTAGCACTTGCTGCTAAAGGATAATTCCAATATTAAAATAACAGGGTAGCTGCAACCCAGGACTGAAGGTACTGGCAGCATATGCCTGGAACGTCTGTGCAGCAGCTGATTTTATGCCTCCTGCATCTTTGCAGCTCCATGAAAGTATCAGTCAATCGCGGTGGTGAGAATTTCCTTTATTGACTCGCTAAAAACAGAAGAGGCTGGTGAGTGACTCCTGTGATTGGGTGAGAGCCTTTCCAGCCGCGTCAGGATAGGGGCTTTCATGCTGCATGGAAAGCCTCGACACAGACAAAGCAGATGCCAGAAACCCTTTCCAGCTGTCCTTGCCCACAGAATCAGCACAGAGGCAAAAGTCTCCATAGAATTTTACAGATTTGGTTCTGGTTCAGAGCCAAAATTTGGGAAGANGGAACTTCTCTGCCTCAGCTAGCTAAAACTAACTAAAAGCAAAGGAGAGCTCTGTCCTGCTGTCTGTCTATCCGCAGACAACACAGTCCAGGACCAGGACACGGGAGAGCGAGTGCAGTTTCTGATAACAAACTCCATGCTTCTTCTCTCCCCCCTTCGCTCTCGGAACAAGTCTTAAAGGTGCAACACTTATTATCCAGCCTAAACAGAGCAGATGATTGGGGATAAAGGCGTCATACAGCCAGAAAACAAACAAATAATTGATTTTTTTTCAAGTTTAGAGGAACGTGCAGTAGATGTTCAGCTTGTTCTTTTGCATAATGTAGGAGGGGATATTGTACTCTGTTGAGCTACTGAGCAGTGCAGTGACTTATGGTTAACCAGGTTATCCAGAAACATCTTTAAAAAACAAAAACAAGCTGGAAACATCTCCTTACTCCTCCACAATTCACTCACTATAATGTGGCTAAAAGAGGTTCTCCAAAAGCAAAAAAGAACTTCCAAGTTTATGCTGTTGCTCTCGCACTCTTGTTCTGTTACGGTTATGGTGGGGTTGACTGGTCATCTGTAAGAGACATTGGTCTCTTAACCAATAAGAGAAGTTGTGTGAAAAAAGTAGTACCTGCTTTTCTCTATACGTCTTGAGGAAGCAAATGAAAGTGTTTGATATGCCTCTAAGAGGAAACAAATATTGGAAAAATGTTGCCCAGAATTTCCCCTTTTTCCCCAGCAGCTGTTTGATTGAGGGTGAGCACTGGTGCCCCAGACCCAACCGAAGAGCCAGCCCAAAGCAAGCAAAAATACTTGATTTCAGCCCAAGCACAGCTTCAGCATGGGCAGAACCACCACAGATCAAGACATTGCAGAGTTTTGAGATTTGCCTAAGGGCTCAATGTTTGCAGCACCTCTGCTCCTCCTGGGAGCAGACTGTGTTCTGCTGTGGTGATGACGATGATGTGTGCGTGGAACATGTTCTGCACCTTGTGCTTCTGTGTAGGCGTGGAGAAAGGTGAACATATGCTTTTGAAGAAGCTGTTGTATCCCTTTTGTTTTCTGAGGGTGCCATATCTCTGGATAGATGATCTCTGAGTCACCAGGATGTAGTTTACCCTGTGATAGGAGTAGCTCTTGACAGATGCAGTAGGCTCTGAGGTCAATGTAGAGGTCAATGTGCTTTTAGATCTGAGATTCATATTCTGCACCATCTCCTCAGCTGGCAGTGGTGACAAGCCCAGTCTTCCTACAGCTGGGCTGCAGCAGTTTGGGGCTGTTCTTCGTGGTCTTTTTCTCCCAGACAACTTCCCACCTTTTGCTGCAGCCAGGTGGAGACCCTGTTTTAGGTGTGTACAATGTTTTGTTGCCATCTGACACTGGCCAGTTATGACTTTGGCTGTGGTGGCATTCCCGTGTTCAAATAATGAAGCTGTTTGCCATGTCTCATGGCAGTGTGTCGGCAGACCAATGCACTCCAGTTTCTGAAAGCACACCATGTCCCAGGCAGACGTTCCCTTTTTTGTCATCAGCTCTTGGCTGGTACAAACAATATTCACTTCCCAAGTGGCACAGATATGCAAATGAACCTTTCATAGGATAATGGCCATATGAAACTTTGCTAGCAGGCATTCACGACATGTGGAGGCATGTTGGTGCCAGATGCTTGCAGGCTTTTGGCTGAGCTATTCTCTTTTCCAGTGGGATAGTCAGTACCAGGCTATTTTGGGAGATCCACTGCAGGCCCAGATCAATGATTGGTGCTTCTTTAACAGCATCAGGCAACAGTGCTCTCCAGGTTGCCACAGGATTAGCTGGCCCCTACAGTGTCATTCTATCTCCTAAAGCTCTTGGTTGTCTGGCTGCTGTGGAGCCTTTTACAAACACCAAGCTAGTGACATGTTGCAGCATCTCTGAGATGTGCCACTTTTCAGGACACAAACAGAATAGTGCATCATTTTTAGTGAAATCTTCTGGGGAATCATATTGTGATGGGATGAACAAAGCTGTAGCAAAACAATCAGATTCTTCTGTCTTTTCAAACTAGGATAAAACCTTTTATCAGTGTATACAGCCTTCCATAACAAGGTAAAAACCACTAGAATACACAGAACTGCACAGTTTTTGCTTCTTTGTCAGGTGAAAAGGCTGCCTGATATATTGAGGTCTGTTGCATTATCAGAGAACATCAACCTGCTTTCCCTTTTTTTCTCTGAGGATTAAAGTCCACCCAAAATAACTGAATTCAGTATAAATCTTGCCAGCAGAAGCTGTAAAATTGAGATGGTTCAGGGACTGGTGATCAAGCCAAACTCTCAGCCTTTGCTTGCATTCAACTCACTTAAGAAAATTGCAAGCTCTCGCCCACCCTAGCCATGGAAACCCAGCACTTGCACTGCAATAACTCATTGCTTTGGGAGGCCAGAAACTGGAACTGAGTTCAAATGCCCACTGCACAGATTTCCTTAACACCCAGTATTGTGTACTGGGAGGGAGAAAGTAGGAGCAGTTTTAATGTACTGTAGTCCACATGGACTGCCTTGGGTGGGGGACACCTCCCAGGACACGTGTGACTTGCAGGAACTTTGTTGTCAGGAGCACAGGTACAGCTCGTCTCATCAACTGCCTTGCTATTCGAGTGGCCACAAATGACATTTCCTGGGTTTCATCTTGGCATCCTGCTCTGAGCAAAACAAAATTACAAGAGGCAGCAGGGATAGCAGGAGAGCCAAAACCATTGTTGATGGCACAGTGGTTTTCAGCATCCAAAGCTATCTGGAGGTTGAGACTCTATTTCAGTCTGCTCATCACAGAGCTAATGCTTGCAGGCTGAGGCTGGCAATATTTTTTTCTACTTAGAGAAGAAATCTGTGCTACATCACCCTCTGGCTGGGGAGATTCTTATCCTAAGCCCTCTGCCCATGAGGCTGGAGAACCAGTGCTTTGCCTGGGATTGTTAGGGCAAAGAAAAGCCCTGAGAGATCTGTCCTCTCCCTGACCCCCCTGTGTGTCCTGCAGTTGGGCAGCCAGCTTGCTACTGCATGTCCCATGGTGGGGCTCATCACACGTGCTCTGCTCAGCTTTTTTTGATTACTGTTAACCCATTTGTGCCTCACCGTGTTGCTTTTCCCTAGATCATGCTCGCTCTGTAGATGACTATTTTAAATAAAGCAGAGTTGATGTTAAGTATGCAGAATATTTGAAGGCCTTCACTTGCATTTCTGACAACGCATGCAGTTATTCCAGCACCAGCATAACTGTTTTGTTTGCCAAATGCTGATCTGATTTATCTCTGTACTAGACTGAAAAGTGGTATAGCTAATGACAGTCAGCTCCAACATCTTTTCCTGATTGCCTATTATTGTCCTGAACTGGTTTAATTTTCTATTGTCTTTGTTAAAAATGTGGAAAGAGAATAAGAGGTTGTTTTAATCCTCTATATTGGACTATTGAGAATAGCCAGAATTTAATGTACCATCAGGAAGGCAGAAGCTTTTTGGTAGTGACTCACTACATAAATTAAGCTGGATGGTCCCCAAGGCTTATACTTCTCATGCACTCTGCGTCATGTTAGAAACATTAAAATATTAACAAACTTTGATCCCAGGGCAGCTCGATGCTCACTCAGATCTGTTTTCAAGCTAGAATGCACTCCCTGTTTAGAGTCTATAGTAAACTTCAGAAAACTTGGTCTGAAAGCCCAGAGCATCACCATTCAGCAGCACCTAAACCCTCTCTTCAATTATTTAAAAGCCACTCTGAGAGACCCTTTGGTGTTGTGTTACACATATTTGTTCATATTACAATTTTTCATTAAATGGCACATCTCTGGCCCTCCCCTGTTCTTGTGAATGAGATCATTACTATTTCTACACAGTAACACCACCACCTCATTCTCCCTAGCACCTTGGAACTGTCAATGTCCTTGTGTTGATGTCACGAAGATGAGACCTTAAGTATCCTGAAGCTAGTCCTAATTAGCTAGGGTTTCTCACACAGGAAAGCCACTGAGATTGAGTTTCAAGAATCAAAAGAGAAGAGGCAGTTGAAGGAATATACCATTTTCTTTCCCTGAATATTTCAAGAGGAGCATTAGGTACTGGCCAGCTAACAAAACCTTTTCTCACATGCCCTCCTCCCTTACAGTGCTTCTTCCAGGGACCTCGGTGGTGGCTGCAGTGAAGAAGCACCTGTGTGAGGAAGACAAATTAAATCCCTGACAGCTCTGCCTCCTGCACTGAGCTGCCAATTCAGTGTTAGTGGTGTTTTCTTCACAGGCTCCTGCAGCTTCCTTGCTGGTGTCTCACCCAGACCAGGAGGGCCCAGGAAAAACCGGCTGCTTGCAATAGCAGCAGTCTTAGAGTTGCTCTTACCTCACAGGAGGGCAGTGAAAAGCCAGAGAGCAAAGTGAGAGCAAAGCCTGTATTCCATGATATTTTTTAATTTTCCCCTTCTCATCCACCGACTCAAGCCTGATTGAACTGTGCCTGAAGAAGTTCAGAGTATTTCTGAATTTTTGTTTTGAAAAAGTCTTCTGAAAATTTTCTGCCAGTTAGGGCCGTGTGAAATCACACATCAGAAAGAGCTCCAGTGCTGCAAAATGACATGCCCATCATCTCCACATTTCTCTCTGTGAATGTCTTCCAGCATTTCTCCTTTAAACTTCAGCAACGCCCTCACCCAGTTTTAATTGTTGCTTCACTTTGATCTTTGCACAGCAAGTATTTTTCAGTCGACTTCACTGGAAGAAGCTGAAGTACCACCTAAGGGTGATGGGGGAATAAGTGCACATCTGGGACAGGCTCTTTTCAGAGGAAATAGCTACCGCTGGCGTTTGGGTGTCCTTGAGTGACCAGTAGCTCTGGACTTGTACTCACTTCCGAGGGGCAGCTATTTTCACCCACTGGTGAGAATTTCCAGATCATGAGAGAGGCATTAAGAAGCCCTTTTCACCATGGACTGACTGTGAATTGAATGAAAATTAAACAATAATCAAAACAGGCAATTCTGAGTCTTTTGTTGTTGTTGGCAATCAGGTTACCAGCAAGTAGCTTTGGTGACCCTGAGACTGAGAGCCACTGAAGCTGGCAAGATAATTAAAGAGGGAAGGACATGCAGAGGGTAACGCATGCAGACCTCCAGTAAGCTGAACTGAATACTGATCACAACTTTGCTTTGTCTTTTTTTCCATCAGACATTTTTGGCATGCCACTAAACTTCTGTTCCACAGTTTCTCTCAGACAATTTCCCTGTTCCTCTATCAGATTCCTGCCACAATAAAAGGACTATCTGAAAACACTTTTAAAATTTATTTTCTAAATTATTACAAGATGCTTTATTGAAAAAATATGACTTTTCCTTACTGCTTCTCTTGCAAACAGACTGGATTGTGTTCACAAAGGACACCTCTGACCTGCAGAGTGAGGAACAACCAAGTTAAAACTTCCTGAACAAGCTAAGTAACAATAATTAAAGTACAAACGAGACCTTAGCAGTCAGGCTAAGGAACAAGCACCTGAAAGAGTAAAACAGCTTTCTTGCTGATGAAGCAGCTAGTCTCCATTCAATTCCCAGACATGTGAAAAAGTGTATTTTCAAGCCTGGTTTGGTTTCATTACTAACTAAAATCTAAACTGACCCTAAAACTACAGGGGACAATGTCAGGTTTCTGTCATGGGCAGAACAATGCTGATGGCGACCAATGTATGAAAACAAAGGGACCTGGCCCAGGCTGGCAGCAACATGCCCACCATAATTTGCTGACAAGGATCCTTGACATGTGAGGTGACTCTGGAAAGGGCCAGGTGTGTGTGCCTGGTGGGTGAGTGGCATGAGGAGCGTGGCAGACATTCAAAAGCAGCACAGGGTGGCCAGGATCAGGCTGCGATGCAGGACACACTAAGGGAGCTGTGGCTCGGGCAGGTGGCAGCCAGCAGTGTCTGTCCTGGAGAACTGCAGCCAGGCACAGGTCTGAGGATCCCTGGCTCTGGGGAAAGACAGACCACACAAGAAAAGAGAGCAGGTGTAGAAGCAACAAAACCTGATGTGTGGCTGAAATGTGTTTCCTGGGCTCAGTTTTTCACAGAGCTGTCCCCACAGGGCCTCTCTGTCTCACAGATTTGTCTCTGCTCTCCAGGAGATGGCAAGCTCTGTGGGCTGAGTGCACCTGCTGTGGAAATCCAGCTGTAATGATCCTGCTTTTCTGCACAGCATTGGAATTACCTGGCTGTAGGGTGGCTGTGGAGGTGTTGCTTTTCTGAGGAGGCTCTTGGGGCTGCAGCAGGCTTTGAAAGAGGAGTTTTGTTTATCCACAGGGTAAAGCTTCCAGAGGGCAGGTAAAATCTATGTGTTCATTAGGAGTACAGGATGAGTAGGGTGTTCTTGCTGAATGGCTTTCTGTACCCAAGTATTAGAAGCACTTGCACATCTAAGAAATCCAATGCAATCTGTGAAATGGGATTTTGAAAAAAAATCATAGCAATGTTCTAGGACAATTCAGTGATTTTGACCATGGCAAGAACGGACAGAAGGAATACACCTTGGTACTGTTATTTTATATTTTCTGGAATTAGGGTAGTTGTTCAAGTCCCTTCCTATTATAGGGGGACATACAGCAAAGAGAACAGAAATTTGTATGGCACACATTGGCAAATCATTTAAAAATTATTTTAAAATAAATACAATAGAGTGTACTTTTCTAAAACATCTTGTATGCAAACAATGGCCCAAACTCTTTTTTTTTTTTAATCAATATAACTTCAAAATTAAGTGACAAATAAAATTTCCTGCTAGGAGAATATCCTATTTTTGGCTTAAACATTGACGCACCCTGACTGCTGCTGCTGCTGTGTGTTCTAGCTGTCCTTCAAAACCAGGAGATGGAGGATGAAGCAAGGTGGGTGTCAGTCTCTTCTCTCAAGTAAAATGCAACAGAACAAATGTAAATAGCACCGGGGGAGGTTTAGAGTGGATATTAGTAAGAATTTCTTCACCGAAGGGGTTGTCAAGCATTGGCACAGGCTGCTCAGGGAAGTAGTGGAGTCACCATCTCTGGAGGTACTTAAAAGACATGTAGATGTAGCACTTAGACATGGCTAAGTGTTGGACTTGGCAGTGCTGGGTTAATGGTTGGACTCAATGATCTTAGAGATTGTTTCCAATTTAATAATTCCCTGATTCTAGGAATGAGCATTTCTGGAAACACTGTTAAGTAGTTGAGGAAAGCAACTGAATATTGAGGTTATGAAACAGCTGATAGTTTGTAGGAAAGTATAAAACTGTTTCCATTTGAAGGATGGAACAAGTACTTATAATTTATTTGACTTGAAGAGATCTGTTGGATGTGCACTTTTAAGTCCTAGTAGATAATGTTAGATGTGCAGCTGCAGTCCTGGGCATGCAGGGTGAAAATCAGCTACATTTCCAGGGTGCTCAGGAGAGGTCTTCTTTGCTTCTTCCCTTGTGTTTAGAGGGAGGAGAATCTGCCCTGAATCCCAACCTGGGAAGGAAGGATGAGGAAAGCAAAAGAAACCTGCCTCTTGCTGGGACAGCTGCGGACTGAGAGATGAGGAGTGGCTGTGCACTGCAAGGGGGAAGGTCTGGAAGAGACAGAGGTTAATGGCTGGTGGGGAACTGGCTGTGGTCTTCTCTTAAACGCTCCACTTGTGGTGTGCTGACAGAAATCAGCTCAAAGTGAGGGTTTACAACACCCAAATCTGACCACAGCAGGTTGGCACAAAGCCGAGCATGCACTCCCTATCTGTAGTGTGTTGAGGGATCAGGTCTGGGAATGGTAACCACAGCCCTTACTTTTCAAAATAAGGGATTTCTGATGAAGTCTTGTCCTATGTATTTTGAATCCTTTACCTGAGAGTGGTCCCTCATGGTTATTGTGGATGTACTGAGTTTAACCCTCAGCTGCTCTTAGGTAATGTCTCTGTGCTTCATTGCCTGTACTGCTGCCCAAGCACACAGTTAAGAAGTGTGGATGCCATGTGAAGCTGCTCTGCTGTTACCAATTCCCCCCTCCTTTGAAGTGCTTCCTGGCAATGAAATTGTCTTGCTCTCTGACAACAAAATCCATCAGCAGGCTCCTCTCAGGTCTCACCACCACCTTCACTACCTTACTACTTACACTGCTTAAAACAATTTTTAATATTCTTATTTCTTTATTCTGTTTTGCTGTGCTATATGTAACGATTTTGGTTAGAAAAATGAAGAAATAAGGAAGTAAGATGGTTTTACAGATCACCTAGACTGCTACAGAATCTCCTATGAGCCTTCTCTGACCTGCTATGCCACAGTAAAAGTCCTTGGTAACTAACCAATGTGAAATTGCAATAGGATTATCATCCAGGTGGCAAACCTATGATCATTTAGGCAGTAACAAGCATTTTCCTCAAAGATTATAGAAATGCAGATTAGAATCCTATATCTGAATCACTCTACACCAAATTAATGGCTTTGTTTTTATTTAAAAATATAGAAGGAACTGAAGCACATGGGAAATTTTGCTTCTATAATCTGTAGTCAGGGATCAGAGCTGGTGATGGCTGTACCTTCACGGGGAGAGAATGAGAAACAGTGGTTAAATTTTATTTGGGTCACTGGTAACATTTAATTTTCACAGCCAGTGTGGTTGGCAGAATATTTCATTATTTATTTTCTTGCATAATGAAACAATGGAAATCCACATCAGTCCTCCTCAATAAAAGACAGTGGGATTATATTGTATTATATTATAAACACTATATATGTTTTAAAAGTCTGCATGAACATTCCTATAAGATGAGGCTTAGAAAGGGAGGCTTTTTCTCCTGTCAAAGCCAATGGAGTGGAGCTAGTAAAAAATCAAGTCTGTAGCAGCCCTCTGAGGAAGGAGAGAGATGTAAATGACAGTGATGTGAGGGAGGCAGACACCCCGCCCCCGCCCAGCCCCAGTGCAAGTGTGTAAATATATTCCGAGGAGCTGGTCCTCGGAAACAGAGAGCTGGCAGGATCCACCTCTTCTGCTGGTGCAACAAGAATGGATTTACATCTCATCTGGGCCATCCTCCAGGGCAGGGATCAGAGCTAAACAAAAACCTCTTAGCGCAGGAGAGGGAATCCGTGTGTTTTACGTAGCACTGGGGTTTAATCTTTGATACAAGAGGACTTGGCTGCACAGTACCACCAGCCCATGTCAGGGTTGGTCAGGGCTCTGCAATGCCAGGGGAATGCAGGAGGGATGCCTGCATGCCTTAGCCACTGGAGGCATCTGCCAGGAGCAGCTGAAGGCAGCTTGCTTGGCTCTCTGAGCCTTTGGGGTGGGGGAAGCAGAAAGCAAGCAGGTTGTATAAATTCTCAACCAAATGAGTATACTAAATTTGCAGCACTCCTACTTCTTTCTTCTGAGTGTGGGCATTAAAAAAATACATTTTCAGTAGGCAGGGAGTGGGTGTGTGAGAGAGCAAAGTGTTTGCACTCCTTTCCCACCATCTCAAAAAGGGTGGATGTTTCAGGGGAAAGGATCCTGACTGCAGTGCTCATCTTTGATTAACACATCATAAAAAGGTCACACACTGAATCGCCCAGTCCTAAATGACTGAATAGATTATGGAAGGAATAGACAAAATAAATATTACCAGATCACCAAGACATTCACCCAAGTCTTCCAAAATAGAAAGTAAGGATGCAAGAGCTGATCTGCCTACAGTAGCTTGCAAACTCTTGTCTAAAACCAGTTTGATGTTATAAGGTTGTTACAACCATGACACCAGTCTTTTTGAAAGGTTTCCAATGGAGACAAAGGAAAATGTAGGCTGCTAAATTTGACACTTGCACTGGGAAACCTAACAGGAAATATAAAAGTAAGATAATAAGTGACAGGGGGTAAAAATGACAAACAGAAATATTGTTGTGATTTAGTGCCTGATCTTATCTCATAAATGTATCAGTGTGGTAAGTTAGGCTGGACTGCTTGGTACAATCCTCTTGAATTTCCTAAAGCCTTGTGAGGACCTGGGTTGCCTGGAAGTGAGGTTGCCATGAACACCTCCACCTCTGGTTGCCTTGAACAGTTTGTAAGAGATTGTGGGGCAGATATGAGGGAGCAGCTAGTAAAGGAGAAGAGACTGTGCAGAGGTGGAAGTGGTGGGTGTGGGAGGAAAGAGGCACTGAGCAGGAATAATCCAGGCAACGGGACAAGGAAGGAGACTGGGGAAAGGAAAATAGATGTGGGGAGGCAGCTCTATATTGGCTTTTTTCTTTCTGATTAGAAGAAGATGAAAATGCAGAGTGTGATAGGAGAGGCACTGATGGAGGCAGCCAAGAGAGGCTGCTTGGGAGCCATGGACAGGTGTGACTTGGGACATGGTCCAGTGCAGTGACTCAAACAAGTACCCTTGGCTCAATGTGATCTCTGGAGGTAGGATACTGCTTTCCAGTGGAAGGATGAGAGGCAATGGGCATGAACTGAAATAGGGAAAATGCCATTTATACATGGAAAGGATCTTCTTTATGGACAAGGGTGATCAAACAGAAGGACGCAGGGATGTTGTAAAATCTCTCTTCTTAGAGGTATTGAGAAGCCATCTGGACACAGTCTTGTGTGAATGGCTCTGGATGGCCCTGCCTGAGCAGGCAGGATGGAGTAAATGACCTCCAGAGATCACTTTCCACTTGGGCTGTTTTGTGAAGGGGACAGTGGAGCTACTGTTTGCTTGTGAAGAAGTAACAAGAAGAGGATAACAATGGCTCTGGGTTTTAGGGTTGGTTCAGGTTTTCCATACCAACGTGTTGTCTCCCCATCCTATCTTTCTGATAGCTTAAAACTCATTTATATAATGCCACTTTTTGCAGCCAGGTTTTTCTTCAGCCCCCAGAAAGTACATTTTAACTTCCAAATTTCTAAGTGTAAGATTTTTGTGAGAACCTCTTGGAATAGAACCAGCCCTATTTCTGCTAATCAGTACCCAATAGAAGAGCTTTAGTCTTAAAGTCATTGCTTGCCTTGTTTCTGCAAATGCACTGGTTTTTCTTGTGTGAATGAGCCTGTCAGTAAAATTAGGATTAACCCATGTTCTACGTTACATATTGATCTTGAGTTCGCTTCCTGTTATTGCAAATTCAATACTCCAGAAAATGGTTAAAGTCCTCAAATATTTTAAAGGCCAACTTTCTCTTGAGTTATTTGGTGACAGCTACAGTTGCCTGAAGCATTAAAGCTGACATCTCATAGCTTAGCTGAAGAAAGCTGAGACACATGGTATTTTCAACAGAAGAGACCTTGACCCTGGAAATAGCTTTTGTGCTTGTCCTCCAGGGACTGTACTTGTGCACCTGAAGGTTTTGGTGCAAAATTTTCTGGGTGAAAAGAGTAGAGTGGATCAGGAGACGCTGATGAGTGAGACTTGCAGGTTTCATGAATGGTTAATATTGGTTCACATTAGGATGTGTGTGATTGTTTTATTCTTCTAATATATTTTACCTCTGAGCCCAGATGTTTGGATGAATTTTTAAATACCTATTTTATATGTAGTTTAAAAGCAGATATCTTTGTCAGTAAGCCATTTAGTGAGAAGCTTTCTTTAACTCTGTAGTTAAAGACATCATGTGGTGACTTGCTAGGAAGCCTAAACAAAGTTGATAAGAGCTAGGTAGGCCTGTCAACATCTTTGTATAGAGAGAACTCATTTTCCCAAATTAGAAAGCTATCTAGAGACAGCACATCCCCCCTTTCTTGAGAGGAAGACCTCCTGCCTTAAGATTTCAGAAATTCATCTTTTTTTTTTGTTAGCTCTGTTTTTCATGTCTGATTACAGACTACTTCAAGGGCAAAGTGGTTTTTAAAAGTGAAGTCCCTTAAATACACTTTGGTCAGCCCCCCAGCTGCTTTTTTCACAGCTATTAGTTTTCGTCCTGTACTGAGTAATTAACTTGCTCCAGGTATGTGCTCTGTCCTTGTTGCTAATTCTGTCTACTGGAGAACGGTCTACTTATTACCTCAGGTATGAAAAGTACCCAAAATAATAACAACCCCTGTGATACTGGAAAAGCAAGCCTGCTCCCTCCAGAAAGCTACTTCTCTGAAGGCTCCAGCAACCTGCTTTACAGTCAGCAGTGAAATAACAGTGGAGACACGATCAAGTAAGCTAATAGCTGTGAGGCCTGGCTACCTGTCCTGTAGAGCTGCCTCTTGCCAAAGCAGGCTCGTGCAAGTGAGCTCCATCAGCACTGTACTTATGGGAAGGAAGTGTTGGCTGCACAGATATCACCCGACCATCTCCTGCTAGCTAACGCTTCTTGATTTGATAGTAGGTTGGGCTGGGAGAAAGTGCTTTGGAAAACAAGGGGTACAAGACACTAATTGGTCTCCAAGTCCCTTTCCCACTTGCTCTTTCTCCTTGATTAGTTTTGCTGGCTGTTTCTCCTCCTCAACAAAAGAGCTGGAGCCGTTGCACCCTTCACCAGCTACTGTTTCATCTCCTGTGGCTAGAGTTCTTTTAAAATACAACAGGAGAAAACATCTGGGCTCACATATTCCACATCAAACATGAATGGAAGTCTAAGGAAAAACTTTCATTAATTCATTCAGCTTTCTCTGAGCAGTCAGACTGTTTTGTGGAGTCTGCCATCATGTAGAGCCTTCCCATCTGGCTTATCCTTTTGGTGTAGACTTCTGCTCTGTTCTCTGGATTTGGCCGCTCTTAAGTTTCTGTAGTGACAGAACCTAAAACTGGTATTTTTGTGTAATTTTGAAAAGTTCCAGCTGTCTGACAGGCTGTTAAAGAGGTGAGGATATGTTATAGACCTATAAATACACAGTGCTCTTTGTAATAACAACAGAAAACGTATTTTGATTTTCTTCTCCCATTTGGCAAGGCTCCAAGCATCTGCTGTCCAAGAATATCAACTTTTTGTAGCAAATTGGTATATTGAAACAGAATAGGTCCAATTTGTTTATTCCCTTAGTGATGAAATAAAACCCTCCCAAAATTGCTACCAGATAACAGAATGTGATGAGAACTGTGAGGTCACGTTTATGGTCCTTGTAACACGTCTCTGGTAATAATACAGACATCATAATAGGTTTTATTTGCAAAATAACAAAACCACTTCTATTCATTTTTCCTCTTTTAAAATAAATTGGGGCAGGCAAGGAATAGATTATCAATCTTGCATTTTGGGCTGTTTGTTTATCCACACTCACTAGAGAAATTCTTTGTATCTGGTGTTGAGGCTGGAAAGGGCTTGAGCATCGAGGAAGGGCAGAGTAAAGACTCTTTGGGCACACCTAGCCACAGTCATCATCTAATCAGCCGTTCTCTGGTCCTGGAGAGTTTCTTCTGCTTACAGCCATCTCTCCAAATTTCCCTGGTATTAGGAATTAGACAGGGATCTGTGCCTCACAAGTGAGCAGGAGGTCTGCTCTCCAGCCACCAGTGTGGCAGGCAGAGGCAGCAAAGAGATGAGGGGCTCCTGGGGCACACTCCTCTCTGGGTGTTACAGCAGTTTCTTGAGCTCATTGTAGTGATTTGCCAGAAGGCTTCTGCACTGAAGAGAAAATGTATCAAGCTTGAAGCTGGCTAGTGGGACACCAGAGGTAAATGGGCAGAAGAACAGAAATTATGCAATTTCTTCGTGTGGCAGCAGGTAAATGGTTAAGAACAAAGTGTTCCAAATTCATTCCTTAAGCCATGCCTTTTTGGAACTGCAGCTGAGGCTAATGTTGTAGGTGAACACCTGGCTTCAGATAATAGCAAGAGACATAAATATCACTGATTGCACCAGCACAGTGTCAGTGTTAGAGGACAGCTGCTGTCTCACCTTGAGTTAGTAGCAAGATGTCCTGTTAATCTTTCCTCAAGGAAATGATGTGGGGGGTTGTTTACACCCTTCAGCTGCCATCTCAGGAAGAAATTGTCAGGAGCTGCCGAATCTGGTAGCCAGATGAAGGTGAAACTGCTTTTGCAGTCCCATGTCCCCAGCAGCCAGGCTGGGCAGGTATGCGCTGCAGGCACACAGGGAATTTTGAGGACTTAGAGAGCACCGTTCCCTGTCTCAAGCACTTTTAAGGCACTTTTAAGGTACTTTTAAGGCACTTTTAAGTGCACTTTTAAGGCAACTGAAGGACTTTGCCATGAGATAAGCACAGAAGAGAGCAACAGGATGGCACTAACTCCAGGCCTGAGCAGAGACAAAATCTGGTTTATATGGCTAAATGTCCTGGGTAATGTATCCAGACAAAAATTCCCACTGTTGGCAAAGTGTGTAAAGAAGCAACTGATTGTACACCTATCACCAGACAAACCAAGTTTTGGCATCTGTGGCTATCCAATGCTGGTGCTCAGACACACAGAGGCACACTAGGGATCTCTCCAGCCACTGGCCTTAGACCCACAGGCTACCCAGCAAATGGTCCTTGGATCCTCTGCTCTCCAGTGCCTTTGGCACACAACATGCAGAGGTGTCTGAGCTGACCTCCATTGGCCACAATCTCTCCAATAGCCAGTTCTGGGTTCCTGATCCAGTGGGCAGCTCTCAGACCTCCTGGTCTCTCCGCTGTCCAGCCTGTCTGGATAGCCCTTCTGGCTGCTGCAAGACTTGGCTGCCAGGACTCTCACTCTGCTCACTGGCAAGTCTCACTCCATGTTTGCCAGTGATTACACAGCACTCTACATACCCATGCACGTCTGCAGGTGTGCCAGTTTCTCCAGTTGCTGGCATCCCAGACAAGGGGGTTCTGTTCTTCATGGTCTCCTACCCTGAAAATTGGTAGCTGGACCTCCATGGACACAATGCAGAAATGGCAAGGAAATGCAGAGATTTCTATTTCCTCACCCAGCAAAGTAGAAATGGAGTTTAATGAGAAGACAGGACAGGCTATTGCAGTCAGGCTCAGGGCATGGTCAGATGAGTGTGCTGAAAAATTATCTGCACACAATCAGCTGCTTGTATCCTATTTCCTGGAGGGTTTTTTCCTTGCTTATTTCCCTGAAACCTCCTTGATCCCTCCCTGTTCCTCCTTTAAAACCTGTAGTTAGTCTTGCAAAATCCCCATGTACTCTTCCCTGGCATGCCTCAATGAATTCTTACATCCCTTAAGGCAGTAACACCCTCTCAGTCAGTCAGGCTTCCAGACAGGCTATCCCACCAAACCTCATCTTGATGATGGATTTCACACCAGGACAGTGGATTGAGCCTGGGAATAGACAGGTCAGGGTGCTCTATTTTGTCTGATTAGGATATTGGGGTTTGGCTGCTTGTCCTCACTCTTCTGTGTTGCTGTTGGTGGAGATGTGTTTTGACAGCAAAATAATTAAATCTAGATAAGTCCACTTGCAGAACTCTTGTAGGAAGGCTGCACATCCACAGCTGTCCTTACTGCTAGTGGGAGGTGAAGCTAATTAAAATTGCTCAGGGCCATTGCCAACAAAATTACATGGAAACACTGTATTCATTATTTAGTAAGCTTTGCACTCTGAACTCTAACGCATAACCTCACTGTTATAAATCATATTATATTCCAAGAGCAGCTAAAAGAGCTTAGGTTCTGCCATATGTTCATTTCTCATTTGTTTAATTCTTGTCTCATAAAGCTATTTTTGTTTCATACTCCTAAATTAAAACTGAATTGGCCTAAGGATGTCAATTTGAAGTTAATGATTAAAAACCCCACAACAATAATATAGTAAGGAAAATGTAAAAAAGCAGGACAATGAAAGCTATTGGTGAAGTTAGATATAAATCCTGGTATGCTGTGGAGTAGCAAGATGGGAAATTGCAACTAATTACCGCTGTTGTTCACCCCACATTTCTGCTTTACCAAAAGAGCAGCAATTTATAAAAAATACATGAGCCCAGAACACGCTGTCAAAATATTCTTACATGATAAACCAAAATAATATTTATGCAAAATGTCTTATCAACTCAAGAATATGGGTGATGGGAGATTTTAACTTTAACTTTTAACTTCTGATGGAAACTGAACACAGTGAAGAGGTGACAGTCTAGGAGGTTCCTGGAGTGTGTGGAAGATGTATTCTGTTGCAGCTGGTAAGTGAGCCTACAGGGATGAGGTCCTGCTACACCTGCTGTTTACAAACAGAGAAGAGCTGGTGGGAGATGTGGTGATCAGAGGCTGCCTTGGGCACAACAACCACGAAATGAAAGAGTTTTCAGTCCTGGGTGAAGTGAGGAGGGGGCATCAACAAGCCCTCTACCCTGAACTTCCTGAGAGCACGTTTTGGACTGTTCAGGACACTGGTTTAGAGAGTCTCTTGGGAAACAGTCCGTAATAACAAAGGGATCCAGGAAGGCTGGAGCTACTTTTGGAAGGAAGTCTTAAAGGTGGAGGAGCGGGCTGTGCTGAAAGATGGGCCAGTGAGGAAGAAGATCAGCCTGGTTGAACAGGGAGCTTTTGCTGCAACTCAGGGAAAGAGCAAAATTTATGACCTTTGGGAGAAGGGGCAGGCAACTCAGGAAGAATACAACGATGTTGTTAGAATATGTACAGAGAAAACCAGGTGAAAGCTCAGCAAGAACTCAGTCTGGACACTGCTATGGAAGATAATAAAAGTTTTTTATAACTATGTTAACAATAAATAAAGAGCCAAGGAAAATCTCCATCATTTATTGGATGCAGGGAGGAACATTGTCACCAAGGATGAGGAAAAGGCTGAGGTATCTAACACCTTCTTTGTCTCAGTCTTTAACAGAAAGACTGGCTATTCTCAGGGCAGCCAGCTCCCTGAGCTTCTACACAGGGACAGGGAGCACAATAGATGACCTGCAATCCATGGGGAAGTAGTTAGTGACCTGCTGAGCCACTTTGACACTCGTGAGTCTGTGGGACCAGATGACATTCATCCAAGCATCTGAGGGAGCTGGCAGAATCGCCACACTGCATCAACCATCAGTCCTGGTTAACCAGGGAGATCCCAGACAACCGGAGATTAGCAAATGGAGACCGCAAATGTGACAGGAAGTGTGGGAAGCAGAGTCTAGAGAAGTACAGGCCTGGGGAAGGTTGTGGAGAAGACCATCTTGAGTGCAATCATATGGACAAGACAACCAGGGGATCAGGCCCAGCCAGCATAACTTTAGGAAAGGCAGTTCCTGCTTGACCAACCTGATCTGCTAATATGAGCACATGACCTTGTAGTGGATGAGAGAAAGGCTGTGGATGTGTATACCTAGCCTTCAGTAAAGCCTTGGTTGCTGTTTCCCATAGCATTCTTCTATAGAAATCCATGGCTGGGATGAGTGCACTTTTTGCTGGGTGAAAAACTGCCTGGATGGCCAGGCCAGAGAGTCATGGTGAATGATGCCACAACCAGTTGGAGGCTGGTCACCCATGGGGTTCACCAAGACTCAGTATTTGGGCAATCCTGTCTAATATCTGGATGAAGAGATCAGTTCAGTGAGCATAGATAACACCCAGTGTTGATCTGCTGGAGGGCAGGAAGGATCTGCAGAGAGATCTGGACAGGCTGGATCAATGGGCCAAGGCCAACAATATGAGGTTCAACAAGGTGAAGTCCCAGGTCCTGCCCTTGGATCACAACAAGCCCAGGCAGCAATGCAGGCTGGAGGCAGAGTGGCTGGAAAGCTGCTGGTGGAAAAGGACCTGGGAATGCTGATTGACAGTGGCTGAACTTGAGCCAGTGTGGGCCTAGGTGGCCAAGAAGGCCAATGGCATCCTGGCCTCTGTCAGAAATAATGTGGCCAATAGGACCAGGGAAGTGATTGTGCCCCTGTACCCAACAGTTGTGAGGCCACACCTCAAATTCCTTGTCCAGTTCTGGGGCCTTCACTACAAGAAGGACAAATTAGGTTGCTGGAGTGGGTCCAGAGGAGGGTAAAGTCCTATATGGAGTGGCTGACAGAGCTGGGGTTATGTAGCCTGAAGATACAGAGGCTCTGGGGAGATGTTATCACTCTCTACAACTCCCTGAAAAGAAGTTGTAGCAAGGTGGGGGTTGATCTCTTCTCCCAAGGGACTAGTGACAGGACACGAGGAAATGGGCTCAACTTGTGCCAGGGGAGATTCAGGGTGGACATCAGGAAGAATTTCTTCACAGAAAGGGTTGTTAAGCATTGGAAAAACCATCCCAAGGAGGTGGTGGATTCACCATCCCTGGAGGTGTTCAAGAAACACCTGGATGTGGCACTTAGTGACATGGTTTTGTTGAAATGGTGGTGGTCACTCAAAGGTTGGACTCAATAATTTTGGAGGTCTTTTCCAACCTTAGTGAGCCTATGATTCCATATTAACTTTGCACACAGGACTTCAATGTTCCAAATTTGGCAGCAGGAAGGTTTAATTCTGCACTGTAAAATCAGTGTACTTATATGTACGCAAATAGTCAATACATCCAGAGAACGGTTTCAAATGCAAAGTTTTGATTGGGAAAAATGGAAAGTGGAAACATTCTTCATTGCCTTTCATTTTCTAAATGTCTAATTGATTCTCTCAAATTGCTCTTAATATATGCATCCATGCATATGTTTTCTCCCTTCTCCAGACTGTTTTGTTTTGCAGTAAACCCTCACCCTGATTTATGGTTTTCCATCTGGGAAACCATATGAAATAACCATGATTCAATATTGAATTGTCTTCTCCCTCTGCTAGTAATATATTTTGCCCAGTGACAGGTTTGACCAGCATAATCACTGGGGGAGAAGGAGTAGGCAAGTGGTGGAAAACTCCCTGTCACTTTTTTTTTTCATGCATGTGTCTATGTGTTTTTTTGTTTGTGTTTGGTTTTGGTTTGTTTTCTTATTTTTGTTTGCTTGTTTCTACATTTTTTGAGACATTGCTCAGGTTGATTTAAAAACCATGTGTAAAAATATTTCCTCTCAAAGAGTAAGAGTGGGAAAACCATTCTTCTTTCTTCAGGTATTCCTAGTTCTCTCTTTTTTAATATATTTTGATTTCCAGATACTTGCTCATGTCTAGAATGTTGATTAAAAATGATCAGAATAAGGCAACAACCTGCTCTCCTTTATAGACAAGATGAACTTGTTTCACTAGAGTAAACCTAAAGGGAAGTGGCATAAATATAATGATGGAGAATAATGGTGAGTGCTGAGGCAGGAACGGGAAAGCACTTCTCATTGTCAGCCTTTTCTATGGCAATTTCAGGGAGCATTTAATCATTTAGTTTATGTAGCTCTCCGGATAAAGGTTTTACACAGAAAATACCTAGCATTTCAGATGAGCTGGTGAATTCCGTGCTCTCTCTTTCTCTTGTACTAATTCTGGGAGATGGGAGAAGATCATCAGACACATGGTATTCCAAATGATTGAATGACTTCAGATGAAAAAATGGCACTTTTCCTTTTTTTGTATTATGAAACTTATATGGGCTTTTGTACACACTTTTCCTGTTCCCTTCTGAGCCCTGAAGGTCAAGAGCACCAGATTTCCTTTAGAAGCTGTTGGTCGCTGAAATTCTTCACCAGGACGAGTTCAGAAGTGGGAGTGAACTCCCTTCCTCCCGGGTGTGGAAGCAGGCTCCCTTCCTCCAGCCCTGGCTTGGCTTGGGGATGTTATCTTTGTACCTTGCTAGTTTGTTTGGCCAGTCTTTCTTGTTGGCAAGCCAACAAGAGTAGTTACACTACAATCACTGTGCTTTCTTAATCCTTTACCATACACACTGAAACCTGCCGGCTTCAGGCTAAAGAACAAGCAGATGATACCAGCTGTTTAGTGATTCTGCAGCCATAGCTAAACCAAGATCAGAGGTGCCAAAATACAACCCAGTAAGTCCTGCTAGCAGTCATCACTCAGAAAATGCAGATAACAAGGCCCATATAGCAATGACATCACTGATCTGCTGGCTTCCATCTTCTTTGCACAAGTTTTGTTCTTGGTTTTTGTTCTTGCCATTTCACATTCAAAAGAAGGGCTCAGTCAGTAACCTAGTGAACTGTTAGGTGGCCTGATGCACTTGGCAGTTGTGATTGGCAGGTTTGGCCACCAAAGAAAACAAAAAGATGAAATTGAGTAGTAAGAGAAAAGTAGAAGAGACTTTTTAGTGTTTGAAAGCAGAAATTCTCATCAAGAGAACTGAAGAAACATGAGGAGGATGCTAGGTAGAGCAAGAAGGAATAATGGAATTTGTGGGTAGCCAAATGACTGCCTGACAGGTGCAAAAGCAATTTAGCAGACTGTGGGATTTTTTTTATGCAGAAAGGCTTGTCTTTGAGGAGGTGCAGCTCTGCCCAAAGCAACTGCATTGGGTACAGTGTCAGAAAGAAGGTATGACAGAGGACTGTCATCAGCAGCATCCCTTGTATGCTAAGCCAGTGATCTGTGTACCAAATGTAAAGAAAACTGCAGTGCATAAAGCAGTGTGTAGCTTGATGAACCAAAAAAATCCAAATCAATCTTTGCCAATTAAATAAACACATGCTGGAAAATCGTATGATCTGCTGCTCTACCCTTCTGCAGGGTTAATGTTATCTTACAGGGATATACAAGCTACTGGTAGGAAATATCTCTGTCACAGAGGCAGGAACAGATGTCTGTCTTAAGACCACCACAGTTCACAAGGGACAGCTTACAACCCTGAATGTAAATGGAGAACTAGGAAATTGTATCCTAAAGAGTGGAGTAAGTTGCATGATGAATAGAATCCCCTTGGCCAAGGGAGTCCCTCCATTCAGCATGGGGAACCTGAGGGTAAACTCAACTTCAGTGTCTTTCCATGTCAGCTATGTCAGGAAAGAACAGAACAGTGTCATGTGGTGTGGCAGACGAATCTCATGATGGGAGTCAAATGAGACAGTGAACTCTGGGGAAAGCACATTTTAAATATTAAGCTGGTGACTGGGATTAACAAAGCTAAAAAATGGCCTAAAGATTTTGGATGAGGATTGCTGATGACCACTTAATGCATTGACATCCTTGTACCAGGGAGAGCATGATGCTTTCCTAAGAGACAGTTCAAGACTGGACTGAACTTTAGGAGGAATGAATGATCTCCATAAATGTTTTTCCCTTCGTTAAGCTGTTAAACACATTTTTTAACTTTCATGATAAAAACAAAGTTTGTAGTATAAGTAAAAACCCCAGAAATTCCTTTCTTCACTCCACCTTAGTTTTTCTTTCGTAAGCACAAAGACTACACTGTGAACATAGATCCCCTGTAGGAATAGCAGAGGGAAAAAATAAGATGAAGAGTCCTTATTTGCATAACTAGTGTAGCACTAATAATGTAACCGTAATGAAGGTAATACAACATCTATTTAGAACAGAGTAAAAGAACTGAACATCAGTAAAAGGACAGCATTATTCCAGAAGAGAGAGAAATTAATGAGAAACATCTTTTCATCATTTTCAATACACCTCATTAAATTCATTTGAGCAAGGTTGTCTAAATTCTGATATGTTCATAAATGTTTTTGTGCATACCAAGCTGAACTAGGTCCTGAAAGAAAGAAAAATGCCTTCCTAGACTCTCTCTCTATATGAAGCCAAAGCAGCAGGGTATAAATCAAAGCCATAAACAAAGTGCATAACCAGAGATTTAATTCTTGAAATTGCACTTGGGTACAAAACTTCCAAAACCATGTGAAGAAGGCCTTTATGTTGAGTGTCTTACTATAGCTTTAGAGTATGATGAAGTAAATTAATTCAAGGAAGTTATTACTGCTTTCAGTTTGCCTGTGATGAGAGCTGGGACTGTGTTTTCTTTTTGGAGCTTAGATTTTAATTTATGTTAATATTCACATCAACAGGGTAAGTTAATGAGGCCCAAGCTCATTTTATTATCTTTCATCTGACTGAAGCTCTAAGCTTCTACCCGCACAGCCTAGGATATGCAGTCTGCATGCTGGATGAGGAGAAGCAGTTTATTCTTGAGCATTTGTACTGCACAGACACAAGTGCTCCGTGGCTGGTGTTCTCCATATGGGAAAGTTAATTTTATTTCTGTCTTGCTTGAAAACAAACAAACAATAAATCAGAAACATGGAAAAAAAAAGGCAAAAAAAAAGGGTTATGAAAAGAAATGCAAGCATGCCTGTGAGCTGGGGCTGGGTGTGCACGTTTTTCATTGTAGAAGACAATGATGGTTGATGATTGCTGACGTACACTGGGAAAAAAATAGAGCTTATTTGAAAGGAGACAGTATTAAAATAGTCACTTTTTGATTCTTGAAATTATTTTTATCACATTTGGGTCTCCTGAAGCATTTGCTCATCATGATTTCTCAAGTAAGGACTGACAGCCTTTTCAGAAAGATTTGAACATCTCAGATGTTCCAGCATCAGTAACAACTGCACAAAGAACAATGGAAATGGCAAGTGGAATAAAGCCGGTAAAGTAGATGAAAAGGGAAAAAAAAAAAAAAAAAAAAAAGGAGTGAAACTGTGCAGCCTTTCTGAATGTTGCACTGTGGAGAAATGTGGTTTGGAGTGGGTCTATCTGGCTGCTGGATGCCCCAGCCACTCTGCTTGCCTGCAGGAGCACGGGGTGCTGGACCAGAGTTGGTCAGGTCCAGAATGAAGGAGAATTTTCACCTTCTTAATAGTTTTGAAAAGAGTCAGGAGACTTTATTACAGTCTAGAAGAAGAGAGGAGTAGTTAGTCTTTCTGCTATAGGATCAGGTTAGCAGAAAAATTCAAAGCAAACTTCTTTTGAGAGGAATGGATGGGCAGCTGACACAACTGCTTCTGTCCCATGGCAAAAGAAGAAACTGCTCAGTGGGGAGAGATCACAGATTCACAGAAACATTTAGGTTGGAAAAGATTCTGAGATTATTGAGTCCAGCTTTTGACTGAACACCACCATGTCACAGCCATAAGTGCCACGTCCACTTGAATACCTCCCTGGGCAGTCTGTTCCAATGCTTAATAACCCTTTCCATGAAGAAATTCCTCCTGATGTCCAGCCCGAACCTTCCCTGGCACTGCTTGAAGCTCTGTCACCTTTTCCTATCACTGGCTGCTTGGGAAATGAGGCTGACCCTCACTTGCTACAAACTCCTTTCAGGTAGTTTCACATGCCTTTGGTTTCATCAGTTTGTCGCTCCTACTGAAATGCTCTGCTACAGACCAATTAGAAGATCTTTATATGTCATTTATATGTCTTTCCATCCTCATTAAAATTTTTCTTGTCCCTAATACGAGCAGCTTTATACAAAATGACAGTACCATATAGAGCAAAATGAGATGGAAGGAAGAGCAGGTTAACAGAAGGGAATAAAAGGTCTGTGAAGAATTCTTATGTGCAAGGCTGAATTTCAAAGTTAGTTCTTTCACCCTCAAAAAGTTACACGCCAGCTTTTGCAGAGATGAAGGCGGCTTTAATTAGCAGTAAGCAAACGGGCCCCAGTGGGTGGAGCAGGCAGGTTGGATCCCGGGTTGTGGCGATCAAAATTGGTTGCTCCAACATAACTGAAAGCTGTCCTCTAATTCAACGGACCATTAAATCTGGGATGTGTTGATTTGATTTTGTTTTGAAGTTATTTTTATTTGTCTCAGTGAGATATGACTGAAAGTTTTGAGCTGTAGCAAGTACTGTTCTTATTTATTTGCATGGATTATGCTGGAACAACTCATGCGTTTATTCCACTTTGCTGAGCTTCACTCTCATCATAAATTGCTTATTTAAGTTCAAATGTCAGTTAATTCCTAGGTAAATAGAGTCTTGGATTTTAAAATTAAAACAAGGCAGAAAATACAGAATATTTTGGGAGAGAAAAGAATAAAAGGTTCTCAAAGAATGGGGACACTTATTAGAGAAATATTCTTTATCACCAAGCAGTACATCAGATATTCAGTTGTACTTTCAGTTTGGAAAGTTTATAAACTCAAAGGAAAATTCTGCGAAGGCCTCTGAAAACAATAAACTATGTGTACATAGGAAGAATAATGAAATATTCTCTCTCCCCACAACCTGACTAAGGCAGCCTGGTTAAAAAATACTTTCTTTTTCTGTAAGAACCAGTGTCTGTAAAATTTTCATAAGGATTGGTAATTTGCAAGCTTCACACTCCTGCAGCCTTTCAGTAATAACGAAAGCTTGGAAACAGCCTAGGATATTGAGGTGCTGAACTGAATTTCAAACTTCGTGCCTACTAGAATCTGAGGTCAAAATTTGGAGAAAAGTTGCTCCCATTTTAGTTACTAGCAACACCGAGGCAGTTAGTGACGGTGTTGGCTCAGTTTCTGACAATTTTAACAGCTTTATTTGTACAGCCAGCTTTCTGGGATGACAGTGACTACTATCTTTTGCTAGGGGTGCTCATATCTGATGCCAGCATTGATGTACCTTCCTCAGAGGTGGTTGCAGCCGAATCCCTTGTTCATTTTCATCTTTATGACTCTCAAGCCATCTTCTTGTACATGTGTGTTGGTTGTTCTGATATTTTTCCCTTTTTTCTTATGAACTCTTTTGCATTTCTTAAATAGTGTCTTCCAGCCACGTTAGTATGAGCCAAGGCAAACTGAAGAGGATTTCTTTCTAGTGTTGGGTCAGGATGAATTGTGGTGCTTACAGAACCTCATCACACTCCCTCTGCAACCCCAGTGTGAAGTTACTGTCCTTGCTTCCCTCGTTATTAGTGTCCTTCACCCACCTCTCATTATGAGGAGAGTCAATGTATTTGGAAATGTGACTGCCTTTAGGATAAGCAACTAACACATTTCTTCCTTTTACCTTTCTGGAGGAGAAGGTGATCCATGCTCAGCAATTTGCTCTTCTCAGTAGGTCTTTTAGAGGCACTGATCTTTGAAGATGACCCTCTCACTCAGGCAGGTGGTCCTAGCACCTTTTCAGGAGATATCGCCTTTATCTCCTGAACTGCTCAAGAGATGAATTTCACCTCTACTCTTTTGTCTCTGTCTTTCTGCTTCAGACACAGGTGTAGTAGGGGAAGAAGTGAAGGGTTTCTCAGGTTGGAGGAATGGTTGTGGTGTGTTGTACATGATGTGTCCAAAATAAAAGGAACACAAAGCTTCTCAAAGAGGGGAGCTTGTGTTCTAGAGAATACTTTACTCTTATAAAGCTCGTGATGGTTTGTACCACCAGCTGACAGCTTGCTTAATCACGTGGACTAGTTTTATGTCAGCTAGCTTGTTTGGTGAGGATGTGAGGTTCCTCCCTCCCGTAGAAGAGGTGTATCCATCCCTCTGTCTGCCGGGAGGGGTGCCTGGTGTTTGGGGGTACTGCAGTACCCTTAGGCAAGGCAGAGTGGGAGCCACTTGGGTAACAGTACAGCAGAGCACTTTTTGAAGACAAAGTCATGTACATGTTTTCTTGCCTGCTCTTTTCCAGTTTTTAATTTCTGCATCATGCTCCATTTTGCTTTCAAACAGGGGATGTACAACTGGAAAGGCTCAGGATTTTGTGGCAGAGTGGGCCAGGACCAAGGAGAATTAATTCTGAGCTAGGGAAGGCTTGTGTGTTTGTGTGCTTGGAATGGCTTTTGCTTTTAAATGTTTGACAAACTCCCAAAGCAGGAGGTAGCATGGGTGTCTCTGCCTTGACACCCACGGTGTTTTGTTTTCCAGGCCATTAATGTTGAGCTGCTCATACTTTCTCCATGTTCTGCCTGTGCTCTCTGCAACACACACACATACACACCTCCTGCTCCACGCCTGCCCCCTATTTTCCAGTCAATTTGACTCTCCAGAATGGACAACTTCACATCTGTGGGATGATTTGCAACCAGTGGCAGCTCCTCTGCTCAAGCAGGCATCCCACATTGCTGAGGGCAGTGGTAGGTAGGTGGGTAGGTGGGTGATGTGGTCCCTGATGAGGTTGCAGCTGTGGGTTGTAAATGTAATTGACACTCTTCTTAACTTCTGTTGCACCCATTGGATGTGGGCACCGGATCAGCTCTGGTCAAAGCCTATATTTGCCAACTCAAGAAGGTGTCTGTCCTTCTTGTGAAGCTCAAGGCCTTGTGAGCTCCTTTTTGCTATGCTCCTTTCTTCTAGTGAGCAAATCCACAGGCTGCTTGCTGCTGGTACCTACAGATCCTGTCCCCAATCGATTTGACCTCTACTGAATTTATCCTCTAAAGTTCAGGAATTTGTTTAAATCCTTGTATGATGCTTAGCTTTGATGGGCATCCACCAAAAAATAAAAGAAAATAACAGCCACTTTCTTTGGGGATGTGAAGGATTTTCTCAGTGTTTGGAGATACATGCTTCTTCTGCCTTTCTTATCCCACATGTCCTTCCCTCTTTCCCTTCATCTGGCCTACTTCAGCACTTCATCATCAAGGGTTGCAGTTTAAACCAGCTGCAGTTTGCAAAGTTGGAGGCTCAAAATATCTGCAGGTTTTCTGTGGCAATAGTGATGTGGTGGTATTGCCACCCAGGGTTGCCCTTACCAGCAGCTTGGTCTGTCCCTTCCTCACCTCTTCCAATGCATCCCTAGACCCTCTATTGATCCTCTGCAATGTCATTGAGTGAGTAGTGACAAGCACAGTAGTGCTCTCAGAGTCCTGATCGACTCAAGAGGTGGAATACTCTTGAAAATGCACTCATGAATAATATTCAGGCATATTAAAGTAATGGCTGTAAGTACTATTCAACATGTCAAGAGATGGAAAAGGCAGTCAGTAACTGAGAAGTGAACTCTGATAAAAATCATGATGCTTAAACCGTTGTAATAAATCTGTCAGTCTTTTCAGACAGTGAGCAGAAAATCCCTATTAAACAAGCCAGTGACAGGGAAAGTCAGCTTGTTGAATAGGGAAACCAGCCCATCCTTTGGACTGTGGTTTGAGAACATATTAAGACCTGCTGATATCCATAGGGTGCTGTGGAAGTGCTGGGACAATCTTTACTGGGCTGGCTTCCAGCACCTAAGCAATCCTGACCAGAGATCAGCAGAAACAGTAGTCCAGTCTTGGGAAGAACAGGTACATTGTGCTGAGACTTGTAATGAACAAACAAGTTCTGAAATGATCAGAAAAGACTTGACTGTCAACCCTTAAGGAAAGGTATTATATCTAAAAAAAAGATGAAAATGCTCTTTCCTTACCTTCCTTGATTTTATTTATTTGAAAGTAGTGCTGCAAGATTAGCAACCTTCCATTAATTCAATGGCAACTTTATGATTTTATAGGGAGCATATTTATTGTGCCCCAATGGTTCAAGTAAAGTTGCTCTGCCAACATTTCCCTCTTTTTTTCATGACCCTTTAAAGTAATTTCACTTTGTTCTGGTTACCTATTATTCATAAGCAATTCTAAGTTCTTCACATCCTCCCACAATTTCTGGTTCAATATAGGTTTCACACTGAAGTCGTTCTGTACTTTTTCCGTTCTTGAATGAGCTTTGATGTATCTGTTTGAGTTTCTCCTGCCATCTGGTATTCTGCACTGAGAGCCACGATCCACACTGTTAACTCCTCACTGGTATTTTCTCTTTTTGCATATGTTTGAAGGGACTTCTAAGATGCATGAGAAATCTACTGGAAAACCATTTGTGGTGGTTCTAATTCCCACATCTTGGGCTTTATGTCATTTCGTGCTGGCTTGAGGATGCTCCCCTGTTGAAAAGCAAACAACTCAAAATGCGCTTTCTTCTCACTTTCTCATTGCACAGCATTCCCACCCTCCTCCTGTTTGGCTGTGCAGAAGAACCTGCTTTAAGACACAAATCCCACCACATGCACAAAACTAGATGGAGAGGTTTAGTGTTTGCCTTCATGCAGCAATTGGTGTTTATTCTCAGAAACTTCTCATTCGTTGATGCAGAGATTTAACTTTTGAGCTGGAACATTGGCTCAACTTCAATAACTTGAGTGAAATAGTAAAATATTTCTTTTTCTTCTGAATTCACATTCACTGTGGGGCAAGAGAGAACAGTGTGTGGGCTAAGTGTGGTTTGGATATAAATGTTCAGTACAGGTTTTGATTATTTTCCCATTTGAAAAATGTCTTAGACTTCACTCTTGGGTACTGTCTTGAAAAAGTCTTAGACTTCACTCTTGGGTACTGCAGTAGTTGTATTTCAGGACAGGGGCTCATCTATCTGCTATCTCCAAATGCAAACTGTTCAACAACTGGGATGTGTATTTTTTTTACATATTATATTTTATTAAAATGTAGGGTTGTAATAGGATTCCCCTTCTCCAAGGAGGCTTCTAGATATACCTGTGTTTTTATATATATACACACACACTCTCATCAAAAATGATTTTGCAATGGGGGAAGAGGGCATTGAGTCCAAGAAGCTAAGTTTTACATATTTTATTCATAAAAACAGATTTGCAACAATTTATTAAAAATTGATCTCATGCAGTATAAGGTTATACAAGAAATTCTTCATTTACATTTTATTCTGGCAGTTCCGGTCTAGTTTAAAGCATTTGTGCACTAACATCATTGGAAAATGCCATTGGGGCACAGCCTCTTCATAAATTTACAGTACATTTTTGCTGCAGTATAAAAGAACAGAAACATTAAATAGCTATATTCACTTGGTTGGTCTTGTTATCTGCAGTAAAGTAAAAAAAATGTTATGGGAGAAACTACCGTATCATTGAGACAAAGAATGTACTGCATGGTTTAAACCTAATAAACGTCACACAGTCAGTATTCACGAAGTTACAGACACACACACACACACACACACACACTCACCTCCAATGGTCTGATACTTCGGAATTTTTTTTTTTCCTGCTAAGTTGGAATAATATTTCTACAGAGATCTTTGTGTATACATTATATACAATATCATAATTTTCTCTTTTTAAAAATTAACATTCCTTTTAAAATAAACCAGGCCCTGATGAAATTAATAAAGCAAGAGAATACTGTCAACACACATTGAGTGACGACGTCAGTGTTTAGTGCTTAAACAGAGTAATGAGTTCTAGTTTATCTGTGTTTATACTTACATTTTTTTTTGTTCTAAAAGCTACAGATATTTCCACAACCTCTCTTATTGTATGTGCCAAGTGAAATATTTTGTGATGCTCCTGATTGTAAGATTCAGATACATATTCATGTTGGTTTTGGCCACTATGAGGTGTGTTTTATTTTTAATGGAGATTTATGCTAGCTTGTCAAAGCTGCAGTTAAATCCCTCAGCTAAGGAACTCTTTAAGCTGCGCTTCAGTCATTGCTGATTTGTAAACCTTTGTACAAATGTCATTCCAAAGGTTTGGTCTGAGGGGCACAAGTGTTGATTAAAGAAAACTGAGAGCCCAGAGGGTGCTTCACGTGGTTTTTTTCCCCCCAACTTTTAGCAAACAGCCCTGGCAGTGAGAGGATACACTTCCAGTCCCTTGGAAAAGAAGCTGCATGTGTGTCTCACCTGCGCCTGAGGGTTTGGCTCCAGAGTTGGTCCAGACGGTACACCACTATCGTTCCTCCTAATTACTTTGGTTCAGGGAAAGGAGCTAAAGTATAAAATCCACTGTTTTTTCACAGTCCTTTCAGGAGTCAGGTAAAATATTCTATTGGTAAATTTGACTTGTCCTCTCCTATCCACTACAACTGTCACACGTACGCAGGTACGAAGCAAACATAGTGTATATTCACATCTATGTGCCCTGCAGGCTTTGCCTGCAGCAGCAAAGTGCTGTGCCCTAATCCCTCCCCCCCGAGTCCACTCATTTAATTTTATTGTGATTATGTGTGACACAATTCAAACAAACTAGGAAAAACAATTCATCCTGTGGCATTAAGACTTTACTACCCATCTGTCCTCAGTTTCCTCAGTTATCAGCCCTAGGACTTTTTCAGACAGTTTAGTGTGTTATGGTTGGTGGTGTTTACCCTGAAATAGGTGCAGAAACTTCACTAAAAATGAAGCTGCAGATGGTCAGCAGTCACTACCATTGCCCTGGAGAAGGGTGAAGTGTTCTGCTTGCAATCAGCAGCTCTCCAGCTGGTGGCAACTCAGAGCTGGAGCTTCAGGCTCTGCTTGGGCTACACATACAGCTGCAAGGTGAAGGTGACCCTGCTCACAGCACTGCAGAGTCTCAATGACACCCGAGGAATCATTTCTCACACTTCTTCTTTCCTACTAAACATCATCCCTGAAATGAAAAAAAGCAAGACTAACCAGTGCAGAATGTTTCCAGTGATTTAACACAACTCTTGTAAAAATGGGTGTATCTATTCCAACATGGCATAGCTTGACCACTACATTTTCCTTACATGGATACAGTATAGAATTGCATGTTCTCAGCAGCCACGTAAAGCTCAGTGACATTTGAGTGGTTTTTTGTTTTGTTGTTTTTTTTTTTTTTTTTTTTTCCCTATGTCTTTTTTGCAAGATCCATATATCCCGGCATCCTTGTTGCTAGTAGAAATTTTGGAAGAAACATTTTTCAGTGACTTCTAGGTGAAGAAATAAAAACTCCATGAATAAGGCTACAGATCAAACTCTTTGTGTCCTCCTTTGCTTTTTCACACGAGTTACGTGGGGACTCCTGTGACGAGGGCCTCAGCAGAAGTTCCTCTCCGGTAAGAGCCAATGTTACATGTTTGTTGCAGAGTTCTAGGTCAGACGTTTAGTCCAGTCATTGAGTACTTAAAAGCAGTTCAGGAAGCACTGATCTCCCCCTCCTACAGCCCTGAAACCATCACTCGGAAGGAGGGTGGCACGTGTCTGTGCCGAGGGCTGGCACTGGGGCTGACACACGGGCTGGCACAGCTGGCATCGACTCCTCCTATGGACGGCAGGTAGGCGTGATGGAGGATGGGCAGCTGCAAGGACAGCCGGCGCTGTATGCTGCGGGAGAGACAGGGAGAGAGGGACGTTAGCCAAGGGGCAGATGGAATACATCACACGGCTGATGTGTTCCCAGGCTGCTGCCAGGGGGTGCTCTGTGCCTGCTGCTGTGACCGGCAGGGTTAATGCCAAGAGCATTGCACTTGCTGATGCTGAACTGTGCCACCATGGTGCTGTTTATACCACGGGGAATTTTTCTGACAGGTTGGACATGACAAAAGAAGCTAAGTGTGCTTTCTCAGCATCCCACAACCTTCTGAAATTCCCAGTCACATTCAGGTTAATTGTTAGACTGCTGATACCAAGAAAAGGGAAAACCTTAAGTTTGCAAAGAGGATGCATGGCTTGCAAAATGATCTGCTGCCTGCAGAGCCCCATCGAACTGTGTAGACATGCATGAGGTCACAGACTGAGTTTCAAGCCACACATCACTTAGCACAAGGATGTCAGTATTAAGGATGGCATCTCTGCAGCTCTAGCTAAAGCAAACACAGGTGCATGGTAGGAAGGATTTGGGACTGATGGATTTTTCCTCTTTTAAGCAGCTCCTCTTTAAAGTTTGGGTCTGTGCTTTTAAGGTGATAAATTTTTTTTGAGTTCTATCAGTGCTCTGGGACTGAGGAGTTGGCACTCTAAAAGCAGTCCTGCCCAACATCCATACTAAAATTCAGTGTCCCAGAACCCAACAATCTGTATCCATTTTTCCAAGTGGATTGACATCATGATAACTGGTATTTTTTTTTAAATGAATACTAAATCATATTCACAAATATTCCATCTAAGCCCTTTCCTTGGAGAGGATGGTGCCATGAGAAAAGAGCTCTGCTACTCCTATGCTGTGGATATACCAGCACCTTTCAGAAAATCAAAATCCCGTTGAGGTTTGCTAGTGTAAAAGATGTTTTCAGTCATTTTATCATCAGCATGGCTTTGTATTTGGAGACATTTCCCCTTGAAAGACAGAGACACTTTCTAAAAAGAAGAGAGATGTCAAAATGACTGAGTTGAACTGAAGACTGGCTTTTGGAATTCAGAACAAAAATGCCCATAGAAAGCATTATCTCAGTATAATAGAGTTTTAAATTTATGTTTGCCCATTATCTGATATAATGACAGTGTATAGAAAGACCTTTATAAGAGGTATTTGTTTGAAAGCTAGCCTTTGGACAGCCTTTTTGATCCAAATGAAATTTAATTGCTTTTTTGCTTTGTGTTAGGGAGCAAAGACTTGGGAAATGAGATACTAAGGCATCCATTGCACTGCTTGGGGAGTAAGCAGTATAGCTTTTAAATTGAAACAGAAAGAAATGCAGTGTTCTTCTCTTTAGTTTCTTCACTACAAACTTTGGCTTGTATAATTACAGAGGTGCAGTAGAAGTAGCTGTTGTCTGCCTACCCAGGAAACTTTCTCATTGTTCCTCCCCCTCAAACTCCTTTCTAAAGTTTCGTGCAATGTTAGTCCTCAGAGATCATTCTAGTGCTGGCAGTGCATTCCTGGAACTAAACAAAATCCATTCATTGCTATTTTGCTACTGTGCTCGACTCTTCCTGGTGCTATCAATGAAGTCATGCCTTGTTCCCAAGGAGTGCAGAGGGGGCATGGCTTGATGCTTCCCTGTGCTGAATCCTTATGAGCCTGATGCTGTGGATTGTCATTCTGTGTCTTGTTGAGGGGTCAAATGCAGAATTGCCTGGAACTATTTTCCCACCAGTGGAAATGCTTCCTTTGTTCAACTGTTATAGACTTCTCATTAAAGGGCTTTTTGAAGCTACTCCAAGAGAATCCAGTTGCATAATCAAGTGAATGGGATTTTTTTTCATCCATTTCAGTGTTAGCCATACCATGGACAAAGCATGTTTACTTAGCTATGCCAATGGTGGCTGCAGTGGGTGGCAAATTTTGCTTTAACTGTACTTAAAAGTTTACTTTCACTTGAAAACTTGGTTCCTGGAATTGGGGCAGAGAACTGCAGCCTGGAGACTTGCACACAATTAAAATTGTAGACAAAACTCCTAGAGTGTAACATGAAACAAAACGAGTAGCAAAATCCAAACAACCCTGGTATTTTTGCCTGAAGTGAATTTTGTGCCTTGCTTCACTCTTTTTAGGTTTTTCCCTCCCAATATCAGTGATTTTCCCTTCTTCCACTCCTGCCACATTTTGCCAGTGATTTGGGGGGAACCCTTGGTATCAATACAGGCTGGAGGATGAAGGGATCAAGAGCAACCCTGCCAAGAGAAACCTGGGGGTGATGGTGGATGAAAAGCTAGACATGGCCCAGCAATGTGTACTTGCAGCCCAGAAAGTTAATCACAACCTGGGCTGTATCAAAAGCAGTGTGGCCAGCAGTATGAGGGAAGTGATGCTGCCCCTCTGCTCTGCTCTGGTGAGACCCCACCTGGAATTATGCATTCAGCTATTCCCATTAGAAGAATGTGGACCTGCTGGAGCGAGTCCAGAGGAAAGCCACAATGAAAAACAGAGGGCTGGGGGATGTCATCCATGAAAACAGGCTGAGAGAGCTGATGTTTTTCATCTTGGAGAAGAGAAAGCTCCAGAGAGACCTTGAAGTTGCCTTCCGGTACTTACAGGGGGCTTGGACGAAAGCTGGAGAGGGACTTTGTACAAGGGCATGGAGTGAGAGGATGCTGTGTGAGTTTTAAACAAAAGAGGGTAGATTTAGACTACATAAAAGTAATGGATTTTTATAATAAGGGTGGTGAAACACTGCCACAGGCGGCTCAGATGCCCCATCCTTGGAGACATTCAAGGCCAAACTGGATGGAGATTTGAACACCTGAACTACTTGAAGTTGTCTCTGCTCATTGCAGGGGGTTTGGACTGGTTGACCCTTAAAGATCCCTCCCAGCCCAAACCATTATACGATTCTAGGAATTTGTTTCAATTTGTCTACACTACATAGATATGTAATATGGTCAAGTATTTTGGAGAGGTAATGGTTGGTAATAGTGGGTCTAGAATCACAGGCAACCGCTGAAGGAGGTGGAAAGCAGAGATGATTCCACACACAGAGCACCCACTCATCAGATTCTGCGTGAGGGCAAGTGTCCTCAGCTCTGTACAGAAATACCATTTATTAGGGAAACATAAAATCAGGTAAAACCTTGACTTCCAATGTCAGTGCAGGAACACAAGACAGTGCACATGGGAATGCGCAATACCACAAGGGCGGCCAAGGCATTTGAAATATATTTTTGTTTTGCTATAGAAAACCACTAATAAGATCCATTGGTAAGTGGGGGGACTGAAACAAATTGCTGCTAACAGTCAAACATCTGAAGTTCTGTGGGTCTGTGTAAACTGTGTCTAAGCACTCAGGGATTATTTCAGTTAATTCTGCAGTACATTAATGTTGATTTTTAACAAATGCAGGGAAGCTGGAGAGGCTCTAAAACACTACAGTAAAGAGAGATGTTCTACTAGCAAGTGAATTAACCACTCTAAACCCACCTTATTTTAATGACACATTTGAGTAAGATCATAGATAGATAGATCATAGATAAACCATTCAGTGAAGAAACCGAATAACAAAGGCCCGTTCATGCTGAGGTATATGCAATAATCCAGTCAATAAACCATCTTTTTTGAATGAGAATTTTTTGTTACTTAAATTAACATAACTGGCTCCAGTTATGCTTTGAAGTTACACTTGAAGGTTACAAAAAAGCCTGCATATAGAAACCGTCTATTAAGATGGCAAGTTTCAGTGGGGTCCTGCAGAAATCTGTCATCACTTCTACTTAGTGATCTGGAAGACTGTTAGTATTGTTGCTGTTAAAGTGAGAATGGAATAAATTCTAATGGTGCCAAAAATTAATGACCTGCTAGATGTAGGTCACTGATGAGAAGGGACAACATGCAGGAATGAAGTGCATAGGTGGATGTCTTTAAGGGTCACAGAAGATAAACTATTGAACGTGGCCATCACACAGATAAGCTGACTGATGTGATCTTTAGATAAACAAGACTGCCCATCAGGAAATACACGCAGTTGGATGCTCATCAAAGCAGATGACTTTGCCTGAGAGACAACTCATCCTACTGGGAAAAGAATTATGTCTATTTTAAGCTGGTCCAGACTGCTCTCTGGACCTCAGATGAGCTGGCACAGTACAGTGTCTATCCACACAGCTGAGCATCTCCCAGGATTGTTGCTGAGCATTACCTGGGAGAGCACAAATTGATACAGCTGTGCTGGGGAGTATGCTAAAAAATGGGAAATCAAACTGCAGGACTTGTGCCTGTGCACTGGCACCGCTTTGCCTGCTGTAGGAGGTGTTAATTTATACTGTGCAGACAGTGTAAACAGGAAAGAAAGCAGTCAGCACCCACTTTTTGCTCCTCTTGTCTGATGGTCTGACTGGGTATGGAAAATTTTACATGGCAGTATGGAAAATCTACTGGGTCTTGCCCAGCAGGAACTGCCAAGGGAACTGAAAGTTGTCTATATTCATGCTCTAAGGCTGCTTTACGGTCATACAGGCTGCATTTTCCTTTGGTGCAGAGCCAAGCACAAAATAATTTTTTCCACATTCTGACTGAGACAATGTAAACATCACTCCATCAACAAATGTGAAACAACTTCCTGCACTACTGCCTGAGGTGTGTGCATATTGTTGTGCCTTTACTTTGCGCACAACTGTAGGATAATGGATCTTACAATGAGTCAAATGTAGCACTAATGGTAAGAAAGGATGAAAAAATCCCAAATCAGCTCTTTTCTGGACTCTATAAGAGCTTTCATAGTAGAAGATGCCAGTTCTTATGAGTGCTGACAAGCACAGGAAGCTGGGATGATTTTTGTTTCCCACAGCCATTAAAGAGTTAAAACTTCTGCAGGAAAAAGATTGTCTTGACATCCTCCTTTCACAGGTTTATGACCAAGAGGAAATCTTTTTCAGGCTAATTCTCCTTGAGATTTATGTTCTTGAATAAGAAATAAGTTTCTCAGACTGTGTGGCTACCTATTAGATGCCCTACGTATGAAGTGAAATGAGAAAGACAGAAACTACAGCTTGTCTTTAACTCCTTTTTGTCTTTTTTTTTTTTTCAAAAATTATATATTTAGCAACCATCAAAGGACAGAAATGCTGCCAGACAAGTTGAAAACCAAGCCCAGAGGTGCAGAAGGAAGAGTACCAATTTTGGAGAGAGGCAATCTCTTGTCAAAAAGAGAGAAGTTGTGAAGACAGCTATACTTCTCCTCCCTGGCAGATCCACTGTGTCTAGGCAATGTGGCTCTGGTAGCCAAACTGTGAACCCATTCTCAGGGAAGAGACTGGCCCTCGGACCTGGTACAGTCACAGCTGTGCAAGTGCTGAATGACACTGTTCAGATTTAGCAGGACTTTATCAATTGCTTTCCATAAATGTCAGAGACTGTTCAGATTTGTACTGACCCACTCTCCAGCACCTTTAGGAAATCTCAGTCTCTTCATCAGTTATCACTAGCCTAGAGGAAGTTCTGTCACCACCAAATATTTTTCTTTTTCTTTGCCTGTATTAAACCTGTATCGAGACAATTGGATTATCTGTGTCTGTGTTTTTCTTAGCATCTTCCTTAATATAAGTGGGCCACATGTGGATGAGGCTGCATTCACACTACATTATTTCTGACAAATGGTGCTGAAAAAAACACAGGCCTTTAATAGCTATGCATTAAAGCACTCTGCTGACCCCATGAAGTCATGAGAGCTCTCTCAGAAAGAGACCTGCTTTTGTGAAATTACAAGATATTTCATCTGCTGTGGGATTTCTTTTTGGTGCATATGTGTGTGTGTGAATTAGCTTCTTTGCAGGTTTGGGTTGGGTTTTTTCTTTGAGTGCAAGGACAGATTTAGAAATCCACGTGTTTTCCTGCTCCAGGTAGTACAAGACAGGAGCTACTATCTGCAATCAGGGTTGCTGTTGCTGATGTAACGTGACTCGTTCTAGTAATTTGTTTAATTTATTCTGTTTTTAAATAAGCTTTTGAATTGCCCAGGAGTCTGACAGCTATTAGCCCAGACACTGATGAAGTGATGCTCGTGTAACCAGGCTGCCGTGGGGAAACGACTGATCCAGGCACACACGAGAACGGCGCTTCCCCAAGCTCCTGCCCACAGCAGGTCCTGCTCAGGTAATGGAGGGTAGGACATGACTTTATTGTATAGGTTCCTAGAGAGAAAAGCTGACACCAGAAAACTCTTTCCCCTCTGTAAATCTAGCCAGTGTTTAGTGCCACCCTCTCCTCATAGCTGAAGCATTGTTTCTAAGGGAAACTACTTAGTGCGGGCTTTCCTGTGCCAAAACTCAGGTCCAGCTGCTATGGCAACGTTGAAAAGCCCTCAGGACATTTTTTATTTCTCATCTAGCTTAAGAATGTAAAAGAACAAAATGTCTATGTACACTATGAACCCCTCTGGCTGGTGTGTGGAAGGACTTGGACTTCTGACAAGAGTCATGAGACATTTGTGCATGTGTGTACATCCTCTTCTCTCCTCCACATGCTTTGGGCACAGCTAATCCTGTAACACTCTACAGAAGCTTTGGACATCATGCAATGGATGTTTCCAGCAAGAGAAAAGAGGCATGTTGATTTGCCTTTGGGGCATCTTAGGATCTAAAGCCTCTGATACCCTTTAAGTTCCATTGGGGTGCTGAGCTGGTGGCAGGGAGGCAGGGAGGCAGAGTACGACATTGCTGCCTCTTGATGCTTCAGGAAGTGCCATTCACATTCCCTAGCTGCTGGTGTTTCAGGCTCTCTCTGTTGCCTGGGCTGGCGGAAAGGGGGTTACAGTGAAGGTCTTTCCATAAAAAAATGTGTGGAAGGGAAATACAGGCTCTGATGAAACAGAATAATTTAAATTAACATCTTGTCAGCAAGGTAATGATGTATACTTACTGTTCTGGAGAGTTGATGTCTTCTATGGGATCTTTATTTGTTCTGGAAGGGTCTGACGAGCCCCACTGTGCTGGTGGATTTTGATCAAGATGATTTTTCAAAATGGCTTTCTCACCATCTGGATGGACAACACATTCAATTTTACTTTACTATGACCAACGGACCATTTAAAAATGGTTTCATTTTAGCTTTTTCCAGATATCCATAATGCCACAAAGTAAACTCATACTACCTACATTCCAATATAGTCTCAAGTTTTGCAGTGAGAGTTTGGTACTCTTCTGTTTTGGATGATGTGTTCCTCCATAGGAGCCATCACAAAGAAACAGAAAAGTGACAGAAGTGACATCATGCTCTCTCATCTAGTCTTGGTCTATGTGAAAAAAAATGTAACTATACTGTTCTTGCAGTTAGAAATTGTAACCTTTTAATAAACCCTTCTTCTTAAGACTTTTCCTAGAAAAACTATAATTTCATTGATGTATAAACCCTTGATACACTTATGATCACACAGGAAATTAGGTGCTGTCATTCCACTATTTGCTACTGCCATCACTTTCAGCATGGAAGCATGATTTTTATCAGTTGCACTGGTCCATGGGCTGTCTGCAGAAAGGACAGCTAGTGATGTCATTATGCTTTTTTCTTTTCTGCACAGTGATAACAAAACAGATCATAATTCTTGATTCCCCTGGGTGTCCTGGGAGTCCCCGGCCAGCTGTGCGGAAGCCCATGGCATCATTCCCCCTGAGAAACACGGGCAAACACAGCCATTTTAAGATCCTTTCTGTTCCTGCCTGCTTTTTCAAAGTCTCCTTCTGCGATAAGCCAAATAAAATCACACGGAAAGCATCTGAATAATGAGGGCAGTTCACAGTTTTCATAAATAATTACAGAGAGCTCCAAATCCATCACCAGCAGTCGTTTGCCACACAAACAGAGAAGCAGTGATTGCCTCAGGCATTGAGGCAGCATGGAAGAGGAGTCTGAGGTAAATTCTTGAAAAGGGTACTGGAGGATTTGAACATAAAAGTGGGTATGAGGGGGAAAAGTAGAAAAAGAGTGAAGAAGAAAGGAAAACGGCATGAAAAAGCTGGTACATTTTGAAAGGTTCAGCTGCTTTTCTGTTGTACTCATGTTCAGAAGCCCCAGATAATGCTCAGCTCCCAGCATGCTAGGAATAGATATGTTTTCAAAACAAGCAGCAGAAACACAAACTGGGGAAAGAGGCTGGAAGCAGAATGTTTTGAGGGCAAACTCCAACATCTATAATTGCCCTCCCAGCCAGGTCATCCCTGGAATTATTTGATAGCAGTCACTTCCTGCTGTGAAAAACCTAACCAGCAAGCACCAACCAAGTGTGTAGCTGAGGAGGCAACAATGTGCAGACATGGGGATCACTACAGCTCAGAAGAGGAGACAAGATTTTTCACTGATGTTGCCTTGAAGAGAAGGATCTGGGTGAGGAAGAAGGTGACCAGAGCACATGAAGCTGCTTTGACTGGGGCAAGAAAATGCCAGTAGCAGAGAGCTAAGGAATTCAGTTGTAGTAACAGGGATGTTTAAGAGATGGCAGAATTCAGTGATGGTTTAGACGTGAAGAGAATACAGCAAAGAGTCAAATCTGACAGTGGCTAAGATAAGCAGTGAGGTCTACCATCTCAGGGCAGCCTGAAGTTTGCTGGTGTGGCATTTGCTGTCACGAGAGTTCAGTTTTTATTTTCTGTACATTGCATTTCTTTGTATATCAAGTTTGACATTTGCATAAAAGTCTTGTGATGTCTAGGAACAGACATGTAGAAAAGAACACTTTTTACTTCCATGATTAAAACCAACATTCAGTCCTGAGCTGATCTAAGCTGACAATGGAAACTGCTGACTTTTTGATATAGACTGAAGTAAAAATTTGAATAACCTTTGTAATTAGGGATGGAAAAGCTCTAAATTTAATTATTTTAGGGTTCCAACTCCTTTGGACAAAATAAGCAATTTAACATTTTACAAAGCAGCTAAAGATATAATTCTTCATCAAATGATTGGAAAATGCAATGTTGCTGTTTGGGATATGTTACTTAATAGAATAATCTGTGTTGTACACATTAAAGGAGTTTCATGTATTTTCAGATGTGCTGTGAGAGGGAAAGAGAAGGAGGTGGTCCTTGTCAAAAAGGTGGGGGATTTAGTTTAGAGTAGAGCAGAAATCATATATTCTCTTCCTACTCACCTCTCAACACCAACTGCCCATGTGTGTTATTCTTAATAGACTCTTTTCTACCACTCTTGCAGATGACTTGCCCTTAATACACGGAATAAATTTCTGCATACAGGGCTACCAAATGCAAGTTTTACTGTATATGTATAAAATACAGGACAAAAAACAGAAACTTTTTTCTCCCTTTTTCATTTGCTTCTTTCAAAATAAAAAAAAAAGTTAGATAATTCTTATTTGTTAAACATTTTGGGAGAGGAGTTGTTAATTTTTATTTTACAGCTATGGAAACTAGAATATCTTTCTTTTTCATTTACCTTTCATTTAAATAATGAAGAGCAAGATTCTCACTTAGTCATATGCTTCTGGGAGCTGGAGCTTAAATAAAAAACACTATTGCCATATGCACTTAAAAAACTTAAGGGTTTAGAAAACTAGTTTTATATACGTGAACAACTGAAAATAGTGGTAAACATCTGATTTCCCAGTTTCCCCTGGAAAGTGTTGCAGCGTTTTTGATATTCCCATCCTCTCTCTTCTTCTGTCCATGAAGTATGCTGGTTGGAAAATGCCCTTCATTCTCAGGGTGCTGTGTGCCGCTGCAGATTCTACCCAGTAAGTTGCACCGGGATGATGTAACTACCTTTTAAATTGAAATTACATCAGCCAGAAGCACACCTTCACCTCTGTAGACCTCAAACCGGAACTCAGAAGTCTGGATAAGTGATGCCTGAGCACTTTCCATTCAGAAAGCTGTCAGGAGAAAAGACAAATGCATCTCAAGGGCCTTGCAGACCACTCGGCGATGGGCTCATTATAGAACAAAGCTCGCTGCCAGTGGTCGGTGAGAGCCAGAAGGCTTGAGCTCGGGACCTTTGCCTATCTGTAGCAAAGAAACAGCTTCCATTTACAAAGCTCTGAGCTGCAAGAGCACACCTGGTGCAGGCTGCCGAGGGGCTCAGCGAGGAGGTCACTGCTCCCAGCTGCTCTCCTCTCCCTCTGCCAGGGGTGACCTGTAATCACTCTGCAACCTCCTGCTGCCAAAATTACCTGGGCAGGCTTAAATACGCCATGCATATTAACAACCCTCATTCAGCTGCAGGCAGAGCGCACCAGGTGACTGATGATGCTTCAATTTCTTCCAAGAGTTTAGGCAACGTATTTTTTTCAACTAGGGGCTTGTTTGGTTGATGTTTGTACACTGCAGCTTTATTGAACATCTTCATCATTACGCTTTAGTGGCAATATTCTTCTGATGGCTTAGAACTGGGTGACAGAACAAGTCATCATCCAATATCTTTCAATTCTACTGTTGTTTCTTTTTGCTAGAAAGCATATATTATGCTCCACAAAGAAGCAAGTGTGGTTTAATAAGGACTTATAAGATGTGGCAGAGATAACTTAGCTGATTTACTAAAGAGCTCAAGAAACTTTAAAACTAGAGGCAGATTTTGAAAACCTGCTGTAATTTTTCCCAGTTCTGCTGTTCGGAATGTGAAACATGACTATCCAGTCTCTATTTTTCATGTAAATAGGGTGTTAAGAAAGTAAACTAAAAGGAAAAATTAAAACCATCACATTGTCTGTTGGTAATCAGGAAGAAGTTTTCCTGAAGTAAGTACACTGCACAGACAATCTAAATCATAGCTTCTGATAGTTGTGTTTTGAGAGGAAGATTTTTTAAAAAGAAAAGCCAGCAAGAGTCTGCTCTGATTTATACTACTTTAAATGAGAAGAAATTCCCTTTACTACAGATTCATTTCTGTGCAAGAAAGAGCAGGTACTGAATCTCTGATAGGCCGTTCTCCCTGTTGAAACAGAAACAAGCTCCAATTTCAGGATTGAATCAATTTGTTAGGCTTCATAGAAACTACCATACATATCTCTATACATCTCTATAAAGAAAGGTTCTATATCCTTGCTTCAAAACAGCATCCCTTTAAAAGAGTTATTTCTGAAAGCTCTTACCTTTGAATCTATTTTTCAATCTCAACCTTAATGCTTGAATCACATGAACTTGATAGAAGTAATACTTCCCCCATCTATCACAGATGAACTCTGTTTTGCTTTGCATTTGTGAGCAACATGCCTTTGAAATCTGTTTTTCTTTGAGCTGCTTTTACATGGGGAAAAACTAACACCAGGAAACATCGGAGTGGGGTGACAAGTGACAGTATGTAGGCATATCTGACATGTAAATGAATGCTCTCAGCCCATTTACAGCAATGAGTAAAGACTGCTTTCTGGCTTAAAACAGACAAGGTTTTCTGAGCAAGGAAGGGTGCCTGCAGAGAGAGAACCTGCAAAAAGGATTTGCTCACAACAAGGGACTGTGGCAAAGCTGTCTTTGGTTCTTCTGTACATCCCATAGAATGGCTGTCATTCCTTATTTTCCCTAATGTGCTACTCTGAAATGTACTGGCCAAGGCAGAAGCAGAGGGAGATTCTTCTGCAGGATTTCTTCTGAGCTTTGCTTTATATGAAACTCTTTCAATCCATGATTTTGTGAATTATGTCACACAGAAATAATTTCATGTATAAAAATATCAAAAAGAAGTCAAGTAAGATAGTAAGATTCCAAGTGTAGCAAAATTATCTAGAGCCTCTCCCCACCCCTTCCTTTACACAAGATCACAGCTGAGGCACTTGTCCTCCTTTTTTCCAAATGTCAGCCTGGCAAACACAACTGTGCCTCCAAGCCTGACTCTTCCTGCTGAATGGCTCTGTCAGTTACAGAGATGGCCTGAGCCACCCCCCGCACCCCACCCCTGCCTCAAACCCAGGCTATAATGTGGCTCTGCCACTCCAGCAAGGCCACCAGATCCCACAAATGCCAAGGGAGAAGGTAATGTTGCTCTGTGCACAGAGCTGGGGTCACTAGCAGGCACAGTGACTCAAAGTCATCCGAGGAATGTAGGAAATGAATTTAAGGGGATGCCCTTTTAAATTCAGTATTTGAAGTTTCAGAGCCATAGTCCATGGTGCATGCTAAAAACTGCTTGACCACACAAAGCTGAGTAGCAGTGCAGCTAAAAAGCCTGCATTAAAAGAAAGCAATCAAGCCATAAACGACAAATCACATTTTCCTAATTACTTTTCTTACATAGCCAATTGCTGTAGATGTCTAAGGCACATCATGCATTTGTGAACAAGAATTGAGTGTCTCAGATAATATCTCCCTTTAAATGAGATGTACTGAAATGTGCTGTAAAGAAGGAGTCCCTGTGCCAGCAAAGAGCTCCTGGGATACACCAGGAGCTGTTGCTGTTAATAACTAACCAGAAATCCCAAAGTTATGAAATGCTGCCTGAGGTCAGGCAGATATAGGAGTTCACAGCTGTATCTACCTATTTCAGCTAAAGCAATTTAACTTCTGTATCTTAAATCCATACGTTTGATGTAAATGAGGGTGGTGGGGAAGGAAGAGATGACTCAAATAACCTCCTTTGGCACTTGGCTACAGGAATTAGGATTTTTAACTCTGGGCAATTTTTACAGAGCAGAAGCCTACTGAAGTGTACTATGACATTAAAGTTTGATTAGGGCTTGTTCGAGATGCATTGCCTAAATCCCATATCATGATCTGCTCTGTGAAGAGCTGTGCTCTGAGTTTGTGTAAGCAACAGCTGTGGGGTTACACTACATGGCATTCTCCCTTTGAGCTCCTCCAGAACAGCAAGATCGTTTATAAAAACAATTTGCATAGAAGAGAACAACAAAGTGAATGTGGCAAATTATCTGCTATGATTTTTAGCTCCAAGTCAGCTTCTATTCTGAGCCTCTCTCTTCACTGTCCTATTCCCACTCTCCCAGCTCACATTTTTCACAAGGTCAAGGAAGGCGCAAACTTCATCACCATCTTTAAACCAATATTGGACTGGCTTCCCCAGTTGCACAGTGAGGATGAGTGAGATGGTCACTTCTAGGTCATGTTAATAGATTATTTACAATTCTGAAGTTTCACTCAAGTACCACCAGGGATGCATAATTTCAAGTTTCTGTACTTTCCTTTACTGAAAGCTCATGAAATGCATAGCTACGGAAAGCATAGTCATGTCATTCAGAGTTAGCTTTCCTGTAGCCGTAAGGGCCAGAATTTTTTAAAGTACCATTTAAGTGATGTCTGTTTGAATCTGCCCAGAATCAGCAGTGACTCAGCAGCATGCATTCTCCAAAGCCTTGTTATTTTGATTGGAATGGCAAATTTATATTAAGCGCATATGTTGACTATTGGGAATGGGTGTGGTGAGAGAAACAGACAGGAGATTCAGATGTAGATAAGGGACAGGGAAAGGTGAAAAGATAGGAGGCAGAAGAAATGGAATTGGAGGGACAGAAAAAGGCTAGCAAGGGTTGCTGGTCACAGTGGCTCAGAGCCTGGAAGTATGAATATTTAATGTCACTTGTGTCAGAATCAGGATACACTATAACGTGCATGCATGGAGTATTTGTCACCAGGTGTGGAACCAAGCTTCAAACACCTTCTGCAAATTGGGATCCAGGTCTTCCTCATTCCCAGGTGAATGGGTGCTCTAACCTTTCCATATAAATTTGGACAAGGGAAAGCATCTTTCTCCATGTGTCCCACCTTTTGTGTGGAGCTTTATGTGATAGGTTCATTGAGAAAATTGTGTCCAGCAACTTCAGTATGCAGAATATCTACCTCATAAATCCCAGTAATAAATAGTTCCAAGTTGCTCTGGAGATTAAGGCTCCATGCTTACAGGTGATTTTAAATATGCACCCCACAGTAGAAATGTAAAAGCTGGGGAGTTTTACTGGGGGAAAATTAGGAACAAAGACAATCTTGGACGCTGTTTCTTAAAGCAGCAGTTAGGCATCAGTGTCTTTTGTAGACATAGCCACAAGTAAGTGCAGAAAGGTTATATTTTATCCTTGATTTCTTTGCCAGCCTCCTACTGCTAATGGAGTGCATCTTGCTGTGGGAAGCATCTATCCTAAATTTATACCCAGTGTATTTCTTGAGAATCATTTTTTGTTTCTCATACCCAGACTCAGATGGGCATTTGGCACAATACAATGTATCTTTTCTGCTTGAAATATTATTCATGATTTATCATTTTTCCTGGAGCATCTGACATGAGAGGAACATTCTATGTGTTCCTTTCAAACTGCCTCATCCCACTCACTGATGTTAGTTCTTGCTCCTGATCTCAGCCCAATAATCACACGCCTCCAGCAGCTATTTACGTTTTGCTTTTCCTCCTTTCCCCTCTTCAGTGGTTTTTTTTTTTTTTCACTTTTAAAAAGGACACTGGGAACTCTTCATTTTTCTTCTTTCTGCCACAAGTTATACAACCCAGTGTATACCCAGGCTAAAACAAAAGGCACAAGAAAAAGTAACCTTACCCAACAGAAATTTCAGTGTAGTTCAAAAACATATGTGAACTGTTGCTGTTGTTCTAAAATTATTCTTCACATTTATTCATAGGAGTAACTTCTGTCCCACTTAATCAAGCCTATGGTGCCATATCAATAAGAAGCCTGAGCCTTGCAGTCTAACAAGATGCAAATATACGAATTCTGAACACAGAGCAACCAGTTTTTCACACACTATAGTAATAGTCAGCTGTACGAAGCTATTTGCCAGAAGTCACAAAGTAGATCCATTCTAGAGTCAAATATGGAAGGTGGGTGTCCTGGCTTCCACTTTTATTGCACTATGCACCAGATTTTATTGCTTCCCAAAAAGCAAAATGGCTCTAATGGAGGAAATTTTCTTGCATGTATTTCTTCAGGGAGCGATGCAAGAGTCACAGGAGAAACAACTTAGGAATATTACAGTTGTCATTAAATCCTTTTTTTATAAGTTCCTAGGGAAGAACTTTCATACACGAGTGGCTTCAATTCTGCATTTAGAATCCAAACCAGCACTGAAATATTTACATGCTTCTCTTTTACATGCTTGATAGCAGTGTCCAAAAGCAGGATTTCAGCATCCTAGTCAGGCAAGCACATATTAAACTGGGCTTAAAATTCTGTGACTTTCCTCTCTCCATGCAGCACAAAAAACTTGGCTTCTAAACACAAGTACACTTCTAAAAGTTTCCCAATTCACCATGTGTATTACAATAGAAGACATATATACAGAAATAACTACCAGAGGGTACCATGTAGCTTATTATGTGAATCTGCATACTCTCAGTAATTCAGCCAAAATATTTAAACTGTCTTACCAAGGCTTGAGTGCTCTGAAACCAATTCAATGAGATTGCTATTCAAAGGTTTGGCATGTTAAGCCACTAATGGATTTTACTAACACTCACCTTTGCCGTCTGTGAAGTTCCGTATACTAAGAATGTCATTAAGGTCCTGATAGTGGTTCTGTTTAATGTATGTTGTTTTCTCAGGAGTGTCTTGAAGTTGCATTGTGACCTCTTCCAAGTCTTTGTCCAGCTGCAAAACAAAGAGTACAAATCCTTCAAAAACATGGGCACAGCTTTCTATAATTAGGCTGGAAGGCAGGTGGTAATGCAATTACTACACTGTGACAAATACAGTTTTCTTATAGCACTACTTCGCTACCTCTAAAAATAATGCTATAGGTAACAAATTGTGTTTAACTGTGATATTGCACACCGGGCAGAGGAGAGGAATAAGCTTTAGTAGTTGACAGTAGAAGCAATTCAGGCGTACTGACAAATGAGAAAGATATGGGTGTAAGAAAGCCCATTCTGCAAACCTCTGAACTGTTTCTTATCTACATTTAAAATTGTGGCATACATACCTATAACCATTTCATCCATCAAATTATTGAACATACAGGAGAATATAATGGAGCTATGGCATGTCCAGTCATGTCAGTGACTGCAGTCAACTCTACCAGGAATACACTTTTAGCACTGAGCAGAGCACAGAGAGCCTCTCCTCAGAGGCTGACTTGTATTCAGCTGTCTACAGCCCCAACAGAAAATTACAAGCAACAAGCTTCCTAATCCTCTTTGTGAGCAGTTGTGCACGGTGTGGTGTCCAGAGTACGTCCCACTCACTACCAGCTTAACTGAATTTTAAAAGTGCCGAATTTAGCTTTACGTTACTTCTTATAGAATTGGAACCTAGGAACTCAAACTAGATGAGCCAGAGATGTAGTTTGGAACATGGCAGGGCATGTTCCAAATCCCCTCGAAAATGAAACTGATTTGGACCCACTGTTTCTCGGAATTCAATCTATTTAAGCAAAGTCCAAAAGAAATAGGCAGGGCCCTGCAAGCACTAATGTGGCTGCTCTGATCAGCCTTACCTGTGCTCACCATCATGAGCCTTGTGAGGCACAGGCTGAGATCTTGTGTTAGAAGGGTTAGTAGAAGAAAAGTACAGTAGAGTAAAGGAACAGAAATAGCCAGCAGGCAGCTAGGCCTTCATTAAAATTTTCAAGGCTCTCACATAAAAGGACCTGGCAAAGCGGAACCAAATTTCTTTAACAAGGCAGAGATAACTTTTACTTTTGGACTCTTTGGTAGCCTGAGTAAATACCTTATAGTTACCTAGGCAATTGTCATTACTTAAGATCTGGGCAAAGAAATAACTGTTGCAATAAAATAGTTTTTCTTCAAGGTATAAGAATACAGACTGGGTAAGAATGGGTTAATTTCATTATGATATGATCAGTTATGGTTGTCTCAAAAATTGGGCAGTCTTCAAGACTGGTTTGTCATCATTTCAGGTCTACTGAGCAGGGACGGACATAACTACAAATGTACTTGTTATAGCTCTAATGGAATTCATGTATTCCATTTACTCAGCCTTTCCCTCAGTAGGTACTGAAGAAACCACCACCTTTGTGCCAAAAGGGTCAGCTCACACGTTCAAAAGGGTATCTTTCTACCTTAAGAAAATATGTAATTCTGTTTCGTGGAAGACATAAAAATATGTCTAGCAAGTTTTTGAGCAAACTCCCAGAAAGGCTGAGAAATAACAGCAACAGCAGCCTCAGAACTCAAGCATAAACAGGAACAAAGACAGCCCTTAAGTACCCCCGGGGCTGCGGATCTCTGTTACGCTTGCTTGTAAAGGTTACACTTCTGGAGCGGTGGAGCTCAGCATGTCCATGTGAAACAGCAGGGTAATTGGCCTGTCACAAATAAATAGGGCAAGTTTAATTCCATTTTGCTAAGGCACATTTTCATTTTATCACACCTGACGTGTATTTACTCTACTAGCTAGCAATCCATATAAATTGTCTCTTTCCTATTATTTCTATGGGAAAAGCTAACTTTTTTCTCTAAAAAGTAGTCAGCATTTAAGCAGATTGCAGAATTGGAACAAAAACCAGTGACAAATGAAGTGCCTAGGCAGTATATACAGTAAACAATACCTCTGTAATTTTCATTCTCAAGCGGTGGTTCTCTGACTGCAATCCTTCTAGCCGAGATGTGCTGGCCTGATTGACGCTGGTGACTGATGTAGATGTTTTTGAATCTTCTTTCTTTTGATTCTGAGTGAACTGAAACCGTCTGTTCTGTGTGGCTGCATCTGGATTTGTTCGCAGTGTGATGAGCTGAAAGGTTGAAAAGCCTTAAGAAATCCTGTTTTATTTTTGCAGCTATTTATTTTGTATCTCAAAATACTGAAAGGCAAACCAAGAGCTCCTTTTTGACTTTCAAATATAAAACTCTGGAAAGTGAGCTCTGCTTGCCATGTGCACTACTTGAGATGATTTCTGAATAACTTTATAGAATAAGTTGAATGAAAATGATTATGAGAAGGGGAGCATTCAAAAAAATAGGAAAAAACTAATTCAAAAGATATCTATCATTCTTTCATACGTATTTTTCTCCTTCATTGATATGTTTATACTTTCAAAATATATATTCCTTCTTCAAGAAAAAACAATCCACCAAACCCTCCTTTTCCGAAGCATAGTTTCTTCCGAAATTTCTCCTTTCCTACTGTTACAAGTAACACTCAAGCAGTGAGAGACATGAAGCAGGAGTATTAACAGAGAGAACTCATGGGAGATTGCACTCTGGAGATAACAGAAACTTAATTAGTTTTTAGCAACCCAAAATAAACCAGATCTGTTCAAAGAAATTGAATAAGCCACTTAGAAAAAGGTTAACCTTAAACATATTTAATTTAAGCAAATATAAGTAAAATTTAACACTCAGTGACAATGTGAAAATATCACCTCGACATGAGGAGACAAAGCTACTGCTGTTTGGCAGCAGGCAGAGAGATCCTCAGATTACTCTAGAGAATACAAAATTTATGTTACTTGCCAAGCAGCATACATATATATTTGTATACAGACAAAGCTGAAGGAGATCCCTGTCCTGAGAGGATAGGCATGGAATCATAAATCCAAAGGTGTTGAGTTGCCTGAAAAGAGAGAACGGGCAATCATTTTGTATGCACAGCCCAGCCAAATTTTATGGTATAGCTGTGTTTTGGAATTGATTCCTCTTATTCTTGAGAGCATAGAAATGTTCTGCAGCTCCAGCGGCACAATGTAAGGCCCTAACTTCTGATCAACAGAGATCTGACTGCTCAGACTCTGAGGGTGAAGGGTGTGGTCCCTGGCATCATTTACAGACCAAGGCTGCATATTGGGATGATGCTTGCAGACAATACATTTCATTTTTCAGGTGACAAAGTAGATGGAAAAGGCTAAGGTGCTCTGTGTCTTCTTCACCTTAGTCTTTACTGGTAAAACTTGCCTTCAAAAATTCCAGACATCTAAAGTAATTGAATACATCAAGTTCAGCCAACCTGACAAGTTGTATGCTTGAGGATTAAGGGAACTGGTCCATGTCATCATGAGGCCACTCTCAATTACTTTTGGAAGATGATGTTGATTTTCAGTAGTTTTTGAGGATTGGATGAAAGGAAACGTCGCTCCTGCGTTCAGGAGATGTGAGAGAAGAATTTTGAGAAATGCCTCCTTGCCACCTTCACCTCAGTCCATAGGGGATGGCACAGTAAATCCTCTGGGGAACCATTTCCAAACATATTAATAGCGAGAATGTGATTAGAAGCAGTCATTGTTGATTTACGAAAGAGAAATCCTGCCTAACCAACCTGATTTATAGCTGTCTTCAGTGAGATGTCTGGGCTGGTAGATGAGGGTGGAGAGTTATTTTTCTTGACTTAAGCAAAGATTTAACACTGTCTCCCAGGGAATCCTCAAAGTTAAACTGATAAAGTGACTGGGCAAGGGACCACTGAAGTGGACTCAAATTGGGCTGAACTGAAGGCTCAGAGGATTGTGGTAGCCAGTCATTAATGCTGTTACTCAGTCTGGAAGGAAATGGGTCTGGGCCAACAAGGATCTCCTAAAGCTAGGCAAAGGGAAATGCCAAGTCCTGCCCTTGAGGAGAAATAAACCCCAAGCACCTACCCAAACAGCACGAGGGCTGTTTGGCTGGAAAATAACTTTCTGGTAAAGGCATTGGAAATTGTGGTGGAACATGAGCCAAGAGTGCCCTGGGCCAATGGAGGTGGTCCTTCCTTTCTACTCAGCCTGGGTGAGAGCATAGCTGGGGTGTCGTGTCCAGGTTTGGGCTGCCCAGAACAAGAGAGCAATAGGTGTAGTAAAGAAAGCCCAGAGAAAGGCCACAGAGATGCCAGAGAAGGTCACAGCCCTTATGATACAAGTAGAGACTGATTATTTAGCCTTGAAATGCAAGATATTGTGGGGAGATAACAATTATTCATGTATATTCAATATATGATAGAAGAGAGTAAAGAGGATGGAGCCAGACTATTCCCAATGATCTGCGGTGAAAGGGAGGGAGACACAAGCTGAAAAACTAAAATTTTCACTTAAAGATCAGAGAAAACTTTTCTTATTGTGAATGTGCTCAAATGCTGGTAGAGATACTCAGATGAGTTGGGAATTATTCATCTGGAAGTAACCAAGACCCAACTGCTTAAGGCCCTGAGTATCTTGCTGTAGCTGAGCCTTCCTAGAGGGAAGTGTCTTCACTCTCACAATTCTTTATTTCAAATTAGGCTGATTGTAATGACGGATGTGTCTAAGTCCCAGACCAAAAACTACACGAAAATGAAGTTAAAGGTGAAGAATGGTAATTACAAAGCTTCTTAAAGCAGCAGGTGGAAGTGTTACAAGACAAAAGTTCTGCAATTTGATGCGGCTGAAGTTCAAACTGAATATAAGATAGAAGTATTGCCACTGAATTGTCTTCACCTGGGAGTTTATAGCTAAAAATTGTGTGGTTTGCAACAGGGACATGGTGTAATGAATTTATTCACATGGTGTGGACTCGATTAAAAAGTCAATTGGCAACATTGTTGGCTCATGCTGTACAAAGAATGAGGTTAGATGAGCTTTTTAATTTTTTTTTCTACCATAAAGTCAGTGGAACTTATATCTTGCTGTCTTACATCTGTGCAGTTTCAATTTTCACAAAGAGTCGATGTTGAATATCCAGAGAGCCAATAGCAAATAGGCATAAAATGCTACCAACACAGAAAAAGGATGTTTTAGTCTCTAGAGCTGATTCTGCCTTGCTGCTCTGCAGGAAACTGCATCAGAATTAATGTGTTAATGCCATTGCAGCCAGAAATGGTATGCACTTGCTGAGCGACTACAAGTGAGCCCGGTGTTCTTTCTCAAAATGGATGGAGTGGAAAAAATGGAAGGACATGGAAGCTTCATAAACATGGATAAGCTTGTGACAATTACTTCACAAAGAGAGAAAGCATATTAGAATATTTTCTTTTAAAGAAGAATATGCTGAAAAGTACTATAGACATCTTGGTCCTTAAACAGATAATTAGACATTGCAGTTAATTTCTAACAGGAAAAATATGCATAACAGGTGTATGAATTCTTCAGATAATTTCTACAAGATACTCTTGAATGCAGAAATCTATAATAGTTCTAACGGTGTTTGGAAAGCTTTTGACTGGATAACAAGAATGTGTACAGTTAATGTAAGTACTATGCAGTATAATGCTATCCACATTTGTACTTTTAAATGGAGAGGGTAATGAGCATTTTTTCCTCTGATCTCTCTTACTCTGCTATGGGATTTTCCTCATGTTTTTTTCTGAGGAACTTGGTACTGAACAAAATGGCAATGGACAAAGTGGACATTTAACTGGAGAAGTATAGTAATTGCCATGTTATAAGTAAATAAGATTAGTAGAGCTGACAAGAAGGAAGGGGAAGATGTCATGTTTCATTCCTTAGTGTGTCTACATTGTTGAGCAGTTGTGTACTTAGATTCATAAAAGGGTTGTGGGGTAAAATTGAGTTTCAGCACTGTTGACCCAGGAGACTGCTGAAGATTAGTTAAAAGGAATGCACTTTACTCGGAATAGCAGAGAAGTAGTGGCACTCACCTGGCTCAGAACCACATTACTGCTTGCATCTGTCTGGTCTGTTTAATAAATGAGAAAGTGCAGTCTTCCAGGTCTTCATTATCATCCCCTGTGCTTGACGAGCAACAGGCTTTAGTATTCACCAGAAATCTTCCTAAGTTGCCAAGATTGTACTAATTTACAACATAATTGCTTGAGGGGAGAGATTTGTGCCTGTCTCACACTAACATCTTACCTAGATGTACAAACTAGGTAGTGTTGGGTGTAATCTCTGGTGTCCAGAGGAGGTATTATGCAATCTCAGCAGGTTGAGAGGAAGAGCGCTTACCAGCTGTGGCACAGCACGGCCAGAGGAGATGCAGGACAATATCTATGAGTGCTAGAAAAACTCTCCAGCTGTGAAAACACTCACATGGGAATTGTAAGTGCTGCATTCCAGCCCCTGCTTCAGCATCTTTTCTTTTGTACCCTCTCCAGTGATGAATTTTATTGCTAAATAGCTAAGCATTTGGAAACCTGACAATATATGGAAAGAGGTTAGGGACTTCATGCTAGGAGGCTATGGTTCATGTTTGTATTTTGAGTAAAAAAGAGGAAAAATGAGGGTGGGGTAATTGGGGTTTAAAGGAAGATCAGAGGAAGGGGTTAAAGAAGAAATCAGAAAAGTAATTTCACAGCCTGTGACAAGAGAATGATGGGCAAAGGACCGTGAAAGCAAAGGGGCAAAGGGCATGGACAGCATTAATAATTCTCTTTGAAGAGAGTTCTGACATTCTTTGGAGGTATTTTTGGCATAGGAGTTTTAATATGCATTTTCATATGGCTTACCCACTTAAATCTTGTAGTATTTCAAAGAACACTCTATTGCTGTGTTTGTGAATGTTCCCTCAATTTAGAACAAAGTTGTGATTCTTCCCTAAGATCCAGAACAAAAATATGACATTCATGTCTGTATGGCTTTTTTTAATATTTTTTTTTAATATTTGAGAAGTGAATTGCAAAACTTGCAAAAACACCCTGTTTAGGTAGTCCTGGAGAATGGATTACTTTGCTTTTTTTTTGCAGATCAAAAATCAGCTTCTATTGCTAGTCTGTGCCCCTAATTTCTTTCAGTGGTTACACTTAGAGATAAATTTATTAGCTTGCTTCTCTTGCTTCTTTTGCACACACAGTTTTTAGTCCCCCAGTAAATGAGATGCCACTTAGCACCAGAATCTACTGACTACAATTTGCTCAATACATTGATTGAACGTGGTCCAATAAAGAGCCTCTTATAAATGCTCACTTGAAAAATCTAAAAACAGGTTCTAGAGGCAAAAAGACCTACCTTTTGCCTTGCAAATATTTCAGACATCCAACTGCATATGTATCTAATTTGGAATAATAAGCTATGTTTATGCAAGCCACTTAAAATGAATACGATTGAACATTTTACGTCAAAACATCGAATGCATTCCTTAGTACTTGAAGCTTTGCTAAGTAAGCTTACGTAAAAACCAGTTTTCCCTTCATTCAAGATCTGTCATATTCATGTCTAAAGCTTAACTCAGCAAGGGAACTGATCAACTTCCAGCACTCCGTAAATAACTTCTCGATTCTTCCAACAAGGCACAATGAACCTGTCCTCAGAGCCCAAAAGAGCAAAAGGAAATGGAAGCATGTGTCTCCCAGTCTGTGCCTCACTTACTCCTTTAATATACCCATTAATAAATATAACTTCAGTGCCAGCATTTGCAGCATACATGCAGTTTTCCTCTAAGATACTGACAAAGCCTATTGTACCGCCTATTGTAATGAATACTTAGAGGTTTCAACATAATTGATCTCTTATCATGCTAGTGAACTAAAAAGATTTTACTATTTTTGTAGGTATAGAAACAGAAATCTCAATTATCATGTTTAGGGTATGTGAGAATCCTAGAATATCCTGGGAAAGGACCCATTGGGATCACTGAAGTCCAGCTCCTGGCCCTGCACAGGAACATCACAAGGATCACACCAAGTGCCCAAGCACTCAAAGGCTTCTTGAGCTACGTCAGGCTGGTGCTGTTATCACTTCTGTAGATATCCCTTTCCAGTTTCCAATCACCCTCTGGGAAGAACCTTTTCCTAATATCCAACCTAAAACTCCCCAGAGACAGATTTATGTCATTCCTTTGGTATTTCTAACTGGTCACCAAAAAGAAGAGGGAAGAGAAGAAACACAGCAGAGTAGACAACAGGACCTGTCCTGCCTGAATCTCCACTTACATCTCCACTCTTTCCAAAAATTTCCTGAAAGTGGGAAATAGAGAGTATTCCATTGAAACTACAGAAAACAACTTTTGTTTCCCCAGTCACAATTTCAGTAAAAAATATAGGAACTGGAAGCTCATATATTTACACTTTCTCCAAAATGTCATGAAGGTTTGTTTTTTCTTCAGGGTCTGGAGAGAAGAATTTATGGATGGGCTTGGTTAAGAATCCATACACATCCCCTGCACCTGAAAAGGTGATAAACACCTACACATTCCATCATAATTACAAAACAGCAAGGAAAAAAATCCAGAAATATGCAAAATAAATTCACCTACCTTAGGTACAAACACAAGGCAGAGAGTAATGGTGCTGCAGAATATTATGACTAAAGCAACGATGCAGAACTGCACATTGGGTTGGTCCCGAGTAAGGAACGAGACAGCAGCACCGATAATGCACATTATCCCCACGTTGTAGACACTCATTCCTATGTACTTGCTGTCATTCAAAGCAGGAATGCTGACATTTCGTGTCTCCCAGGCGAGGAAACACCCAAATAACTGAAATGGTAAAAGAAGGAGAAATGATGATAGTTTTAAGAGGAGTTTGCTGGCGCCCAGAAAAAGTACTAATTTGAAACAGGTATGTTTTCCAACTTGACAAATATAAGTGGTATTACAATTCACAGATATACACCTACCTTTTCCTCAATATCTAATTACCAATGTGATTTGTTTTGCTCACTAGGACAGATTCCTGCTCTAACAAGAAAAATGTGAGACTTAAAATTAGTCCTGATTGGAACATTTTTTTCTAAATGTTATGGTTATCTTTATTTTATATTTTAAACAGTTTTTAAAGACTGTCCTTCCTGTTTCTTTTCAAAGATTCCAGTAAAGATAAAATGTGCATTGTTTTTTAGCTATTTTTAGCAGTTGTTCTCAATATACTCTTATGAATCTAGCTATTCATTACATGATTATCACCTACATTAATAAGCAGCAGTGCCAAGATGTGTCCCATGAGAGATAAATATACAATGTAGAAAGTGTCACCCGAGTTGTTCAGATTACAATCATAATGTCTTTTATTATAGTGGGAGTTGGTAATGGCCTTTCAATTGCAGTTGTCTAATGATTTCTGGCATAAAACATTCTTGTGGCAATTTTTTGTTTGCTTTTTTCCTTTGGTGTATTTTTAAGTTTTAGCCCCTTTGTTATTTGCAATATGCTTTTGCAATTCAGTGGGGGAAAGCCTTTAGTGGAAGAAAGCCATCTCCATCCCTTGAAATTTAATTAGATTTTTCTGCAACGTGAACTGCTGCAGACAATTATTTTCTTCCTCTTGCATTCCTCAGAGGAGTTCTGGCAGTGCAGTAAAAGCCTGAAGCAACTCAAGACGTTGTAAATAGGTAACCCAGCCTACAGTCTCGGCAGAGCCCCGTAGGAGTGCATGGTGCCTTGGGAAGCATGACAGACAGCAGATGGTATTGGATGGAAGGTAAGCACAGAGAGATGAACTATCACTAGGGTCCAGGACATGGTTTGTGTGTTTTCTGGCTTTTTTTTCTGATCTCAGTGCAGGGACAGACAAGAAGGAGAAAGAACAAATGTGCATTCCCGTTGACCTTAGTAGCCTTCCTCCCAGACCATTGGAAAAATGGACATTTGTCCATTGCCTTCCTCTCTGACCATTGGGCAAATGGACATTTGTCCATTGCCATGTCATGGAGATAATATTCTCTTTTATACAACTTCAATTTATGTACAGTCCAGGAAATTGGAGGTCAATGGTGATGACATTTGGGGGATTAATTGCAGTTGCCTAGTACAGTTTACCTTCTATTCTTCTGTTTGTTTTTGTTTTTTCTTTTTTTTTTTTTTTGGCAAATAACCTGGACTAGAAGAACAGTATTTGGTTGACGGACAAGCAAAAGACAGTAGAGAAATGGCAGATTGCTGTTTGCTCTACAAACTTGGGTTTCAACCCAAGTTGCAGTAACACTGGGACACTAATAATGCAAGTTTCCTTGATTATTTGCTTAGTTTTAGTCTCAAATAACAAAGGCAACAAAGCCAACCACTTGTGACTCAGCTACTTTGCACTCCTACAGGCACTTGCAGGCTGCAGCCACCTACCTACTCATCCAGGCACTTCCAACTAGGACATGCTGCTGAGCTCCCAGCCCTGCCCTCCCTGAGCTTGTCTGCTGGCTTATTTCACTCTCTTGCCTACAGCACATACGTCACCCTGCCACATGTTCACTTGCAGAGCTGGCTGGGAGGCTTTGGCAGACTGGGCATCTACTCTCAGCCCATGGAGTGTGGCAGGCTGCAGGGGCTTCCTAGTCCAGGCAAGGGATGTAGAACCACTTCCACCCCACCAAGTGCTCATCCACTTTCCAGTGCTGCCATCACTGCTGCAATCCTTGCCAAGAGGCATCGCCACAGGTGGCCCTTCCCAGCAGCCTAAGAATTGCAGGGAGAACAAGTAGTGGCTGCTGTAGGCAGAGCATGAGAAGGGGATGCTTCTAAAGGGTCTATGGGCAGCTGCCTGGGTCAGCAAGGGGTCTCAGCCACTCAGGCAGGGCAGCTGAGGTGAGTGAGCCCCTTATCAAGATTTGTGCCAGATCAACAGCTCATCCTCTGATACATTTTCAGAGCCCCTCTGGTAAACAAGGTAATTCCTCCAGTAGGGAAGGAAGCAGGCAGCACTCCTTTGCTGTTGGGTCTAGCACTGTGCACAGGCAGAGCAGGAATGTACAGACTCCTTTCCAGGCTCTGAGGAAGCAAATTGTCACTGTATTCACCTGGGTGCATGGAGGAGGGATATACAGTGCTGGTACCTTTTTTCAGGGCACAAAGCTGTTCCCCCCAAACCTCACCATCTCAGGGGTTGCCTGTTCTCCAGTCCCTGCACCCTTGGTGCTGCACCACTCAGTTCTGCTGCAAATTTACATTTTGGCAGCCCTGAACTGACAAACAGGCTGGTCTGGGCTGAGCTGTTTTGAGGGGTAGAAGGAATCCTTGTCTGTATTTCTACATCACATTTTTCAAGGGATGGGACCCTGATACATATAAAGAACATTTCTGTCTTCTCATACTATGGTTAATTATTAATAAGATTTTTAGGGTTGTAGGTCATCCCTCACTCTCCTCCACTTCCCCTCGTATGAACAGATTCCATTCCAAAAGGATTATTCTGGGAAAACAGCCAACATACTGATATGAGGCCAGCACTTATTACAAATAATGGGGATGAATTTATAGCTGAGGCGGTTATAAAATGATCTAAAATATCAATTATAATGGAAAAAAGATAGTTTCAAGAGTGTTGTGGGGGTTACAGTTTAGCCCATTCTCATTTATAATTGAGAACAGCATGGAAAATGGTTAAATATCTTTCAGATGAAAGGAAGATATATGTTTATTTTTACTATAACTAAAGAAAGGGAGAGGCTCTTGCAGCAAGTGGGTTTCCTCAGAATGAGGCAATATAAATCTGGTGAACATTGTTTTTAATTTTTATTAGCATTTTGGGTAGAATGCTTGCCTCAGGAAGGGAAATCTCCTTTTCTAGAAGTCACAGCTCATATTTGAGACTCAAACATGGATAAAAGCTGAGAGTTTTCTGTACCCTGCTGCCAGGGCAGTGGTGATTGCAGAGGTGCTCCTTGTTTGCCTGGTGCAGATGCCTGCAGGGCTCTGTGGGGCTGGTAGGTTTCTCCTCTGAGATAAAGCCTTCCTGAGGGAACATGATGCTTTGCTTTTCCTCCACCTGCCATTCCTATTTTACCCCTTCCTGAGGCTCAGACAATATGCACACATGAAAGATTGAGTTTTATGACTGTAAAAATCCTGTAAATCCCTTGGTAAAATCCTGTAAAATGGCTTGGTTGAGGAACAGCATGCAGACATTGCTAGTGAAAAGTCCAGATTTCTGTGATTCCTTGACAACTTTTGAATATGAAACTTGGGAGCTACAGTAAAAAACACAGACTCATAGTACCTAGTTCAGCTCCTCTTTTCTCCTGGTACCTAAACTTTAAACATTCATCTCCCCCAGATAATAAAATTACCTTTCAAATTATGCTTGGGGGGGGGGACCTAATTCTTGAGGCTGCTGTGGAATTTAAGGACTATTTGATATTTTTAGGCTGCCTGCTGGTATTTGCAATGCAGCTGTCTCTCCTCCTATTGCTCCTCGAGGGCTCGAGCTGGTACAGGCTTCTCAAGACTGTCTGCTGTCTTGGGCCTCACACAAAATGCATCAGCAGCCATCTTCATTCCAGACAATGATGCTGGTGATGACCATTGCATAGCTCCATGTTTGGAGAACACAGCACAATTCCAAATTTTGGCTGAGATGAGCTCCCTAACCCCAGAGCAGAGTCTGGCTTCAGAAGGAGCTCTCAAAGTTCTTTCAGAGCTGCTGGATTTTATGTAATGAGAGAGGGACTGTCTTAATTAATTGGGCACTTGTGTGGGACGTTAGTTCTGATCTCTGCTGAGAATTTTGATTAAACAGTCTTTAGAGAAGGCGTGCATAAATACACATTGGGATGGAGGCAGGCAGCTGTTAGCAGTGCTAAAGTGCTGGATTCAGAGAGGTGTGGGACACATCTGTCCTCACTGCTTTACACCAATTACAATTCCCATCCTGAGGCTTCTGATGGATCCCATGCATCTCTGAAGAAGTTTGAATAACTAGGGGCTATGCATTCCCCTATAGAAAGCTGTTGTCTAAAATTTAAGGTCACCTTGCCTGCTGTCAAGCCTAATGGCCTAATTTTGGTGCTTTTTGGATCTCAACCAATGACACTGAGAATGCAGGTAGGAAGGCTTCCTACATTATTCAAAGCTTTCTTCAACTTTGGTGGTCTAATACACACATCTCCTTGATGTAGAAAGTGCCATAAAATATTGGTTTGGATTTTCTCAGGTGATATGGGTAGCTGTACAGGCAGGATTGGTTTGTTTCATCTTTTTTTTTGAGGGAAGGCAGCTTCCATTTGACACTGATTTGGAGTATTAGCTTTGCAGCTGTTGGTATGGTAGGTTTAGGCTGTGTTGTCAGTGCACCTAAAAAGGCTGTGAGAAAACCACTGTATAAATTTGGGGAAAACAGTATCTGAAGACAACAGGATTTTATCACTGTGATTAAAGATAGAATAGTGGTCACTAAAAGAAATCTGTATTAAAATGTTAGAGGCATAACAGGTGTATGGAGAATATCATACTTGTGTTTACATTCAACTGGCAAACTTTAATTTTAAAAACTCTTGTACTGACCCAATTTTGATACCTGTGAATATAATAAAAGTGTTTGTAGCTGAAGTATTGGAAAACATTTAACACTGTTAACAGCTAGTTAATTTTAAACCTTGTTCATGAGAATTACTGCTAAACACAGTAACAATTACTTAGATCTACAACATGTATTGAAGCAACCAAGTGCCTAATTAGCTATTGGATTGCACAGACTGTCACATGACAGGAAAGAAATTATTTATTCACCTCCATTTTCCTGTACTGCCCTTAAACCATATTTTAAATGTTTCATTTCAAAGTCATATCAGCTTAGGTTATGAACAGTATTAGGAAAGAAAGATAGAGAAAATTACACTAAAGATACATCACAAGAGCAGTGAAAAATAGAGGAATAATAGCTAGTCTTGTCAGAAGTCATGCTTGCCAATAACTAGGCAAAAGAAAGAATCTTTTGGAAAGATTATATATATTGGACCAGGCTGCAGCTTGGCAGCTAACTGCTGTATTGTAGTATCACTGCTCCTGTGCACTCGTGGATTGTAGCCCTGCTATGTGCTGCATAAAAGAATAAAAGCAAGCCTTTTCTTCAAAGATTTTGCATCTGGAGATTTTTGTTTGTTTTGGTTTTGTTTCTTCTAGCTAGATTAGTGTGAGATTTCCCCTCCTGGCCCCCTTAAACCAAGGCAGTTCTGGACTCTGGCCTGTAGAGACCTTTCAGCCTGAAGTAGCTGTGAAACACTTGTGTGTTTCTCTACTCAGGTTCATTCATTAAATCCAGATCATCACAGACACGGGCACATTTTTATTTCAGTGAAATGTCTGCAGATATTTTTCAATTAAAAAAAAAAAGATTTTTTCTTTTTCATGTTTTCACTGGAGAATTGTGCAGTACAAAATATCGAGCAGCTTTCAGGAAGATGCATAGAAAAGTGACTTTTTTTTAGTTACCTGTACAATAAACAAGGTTAGAAAATTGAAAGACAAACTGTTCCCTTGTAGGTCTCCTACCTTTACTGTCAGTACAATCTGATATTAAACCATTGCTCACTCTCCTGATCTGCTATGAGTCAGCTATGTTTTTTGTTAATTTTCATAGAGCTGCTCTGGATAGACATTACTAAAGGGAAGCTTAATATTTCTATTGAACATTAGGAAAAGAGCTAAATATTGATTTTACTTGCAAGATATGCATATTCAGCTATTCAGCTTAAGGACTTTCTTCTTAAAGGTCTTGGCGAAACCCTTTATTCCCAGTGCAAGACAGAAAAGCAGCTGCACAAAGCTATAGACACTAACAGGCATCCAGAATTCACTTTATACTCAGCTTGCCAAATCAACAGGTCAATAAAATATTTTCCCCTCTTTCCATTCAGAGTGTATTTGACTTTTTCCATGAAAGTTCTGCTTAGTCATTAAACGATTATAGTAACTCAATTGAAACAAATACAGAACTGGTCATTAGCAAATATCCATTTGGAATAGCTTTATATTGTCTCTGGCATAAGATTACAACAATCACAGCTCTGTAAAGAGGTGAAGCACCTCTGCTAAAAGCCAGTGTGTGCTACAGTTTAAATCAATTTCTGCTATACAAAAACTGATGCTAAGAGACATGTAAGGGAATACTTCACTGTCTGCAACATTTCAAAAATACATTTGAAGTTTTCTTATGGTCATATTAGGGAAAAATTTATCCAACAAAACCACATGGAAATGTGACTTTGGATGCTAAAATACTGTCCATGTTTTATTGAAGAAAAAATAAATATCTGGTATCACTCTAAACTACTTTCCCCCACCACAAAGCTTAACTATCTTCCTCTCTAATCACTGTAAGATGGGACAGATGGGTCCCACTATATATATATATAGAGTTGGAATCATGCAAGTTAGTTGATAAGGAGGTAGGTCCTTCTGAGTTCTCTTTTTGATCATGAAGGGAATTGGGAAAGAATGCAAACATATGTGTTGAAAACAAAGGTCTTACCAGAAAACAATGGGAAATTTTAACATAATCTGAAAACTATTTGATTTTTCTACACATCAAATTTATTAATTTTATAAAGTAATTAATTAATAACATGGTTGATATAATCTCATACGATAATTGGGAGGGACTTGAGGAAATAATCTAGTGCAACCTCCTGCCCAAAAAGCAGGCTCAGATGTGAGTTCAGTCCAGGTTGTTCATACTTTTATCCAGTCTGGTTCTGGAACCTTTTAAGGACAAAGGCTGATCAAACTCTCTGGGTGAGCTGCTCCACTGCTTCCCTTTCCTAAGTGACAAAAAAAAAAAGTCTTTACATCCAGCTTTTATTGAGTAAATATAAAATAATAGTAAAATAATAAGAGGAGGAGCATGTGTTGCACACCACAGCTGTACTGTTCATACCCAGCTCCCGGGCTTGACACACACAGAGGGCTTAAGCACTTGGAGCAGTAGTGAGAAGCTACATCCAGCAAGGACAGCCAGGCCATCCCTCAGTACCACCTGTAGGTACCTAAATGCTGTCAGTGACCAAGTTTTCTGCTGGATATTTGTGAACTGGTGCCTGTCACAGAACCAGCATCTGCTTCCCCTCCTGCCTGCTGAGGAAAGAACACCAAGAGCTGACTGAAGACTGGGCTGTAGGGCACTGACTGGAACCCAAGCTCTAAACCATGACACCTAACTCCTTTTTTGAACATCTACTTCCAAGTGCATGAAAAAAATGGAACAGCGATATTTATATATTAGCCAACAAAGCAAAGGAAGCCGTTGGAGAGGGAGAAGGGGAAGCAACAGGTATATTTACAAACACCAATTGAAAGACGTTTGTGTATGTGCTGTAGATGATCTCTCCTAAGATGCACATGTGTAAAAAAGCTATTCTTGCCTTAAAAATTGTTTCGGTGGTTGCGGAATGCAAAACAAACATGCAATAAAATTGGCCAAAGACTGGGCAGAATGTAACAGAATTTAAAAAGAGGAAATTCATAATAATGATTATGAATCAAAGATCTAAAATAGAGATAGTGGAAAGGTAAGTTAAATGTATAGTGGTAAATGAATGGCCAGCAGCATTAACAGAATTCATAAGGATTTATAAAAATGCAAGTAGAGAAAAATGAATTGTAATAACGATTTGTTCCTTGGAAGATGGAAATTCAATAGCAATGATGCATGATAAGATGTGCTTAACAAGGGGTTCTGTCCCATATTTACACAGAAATGGAAGAGTCCATTCACATCTTGCCAAAACAACGAAGTGCAGCTTATTCCAGCAGTAAGAGAGAGCTCTTGAAAACTCTGTCAAGACAAGCTGTTGTAATAACAGAGATCCCGTAACTTACAATGCAATAGTTTTAAGAATTGATTTAGAAGTTGTCTGGACTGCTGGGCTTAATTGTTGATATTTATTGGAATTCTGGCAAAGCTCCACTTAAGCTACAAGGAGGCCATATGGGAAAAGAGAAAGTGGAACACCCCCAGTGATTACAGAGCTATTACCGTAATTTCTATCCTAAGCAAATTAATGAAATGGCTGACACATGAACTCAGCCAATAAGTGGGAAAAAAAGGGATAGCAATATAATTCAAATTGCTATTATTTTTTTTAATGAGTTCGCAGGACTGAATAAAGGTAATTACATTCATGCAAGATACATGGATTTCTCAGTGGTGTTTGTCTTAATACTGCACAGTATCATTATTTAAATACAGAATGGTATAAAATCAATACAACAAATTTAAACTGATTGAAATCTATGAGATGGATCTCAACATATAGCTATTAATGAGAAGCTACTAAAAAAAAGATTGCTTTTAAAAAAATTCTAACTTAAGCTGTCCCATATATATACATTGACTTGGAGGAGATAATAACACGGCTGAAAATGATGCAGAGGAAGCAGAGGGTAAGGATGGTAGACAACTCACAGAAAGATTTTTAGAGAAATCACAGAAAGCAAGGCTGAATGCAAGGAAATTTGCCTAGAAATAAGGACATCAGGTCATTTTAGAGTAAGAAGGATAATATATATTTAAGACCCACCAAAGTTCAAGGCTTGGAAGTAAGACAAATTCGGCTTAGCAATTAGAGAGCCTTAGGAAGCAGAAGATTCTTTCAGACTTGAAATTAAGATTGGACATTATCCCAAGGATCTATTTTAGTTGAACTAATACTTTCTTTGTCTTCTAAATCAATTACAGAGTTGTGTTGGGCACTATATCAATTATAGTGAAATCTTGGAATATGAATAGTTAGAAGACAATAAATTTCTCATTCTTAGTGACATTTATCAAGTCCCATGATGAATATGAATTTTTTTTTTCCTATCTCAGTCATGAAATACTGATATTTTCATTCTTGGCAAGGTTAGCTAAGGACAACACATTAAAAATGGTGTATGAGAAGTGGTCACTATTATTAGTCACAGCTTAAAACCCTCTCAATTAACACAAGGCAAAAATAGGATTTCATACAGAGAGCAACAGTCAAAATACAGTTTTTCCTCAAAAAAAATATAGTTTTTCCTCTCAGTAGCTGAATAACAGGTACCTGTAATAAGATGTCAGGGACACAGTGAAACTTCCAACATATACCTTGAGTCTGATGTTAACTCAAAGCATTATCAAGAACAGAGGAATTAAACAGCAGACAAGGGTAATGTGTGTGTGATTAATAAGCAAAGCATTCTAGGAGTCCAGTCTGGTATTGTTTTGGCAGAGATGAGACAAATAACTCATACTCCTCAGAAAGATGTTAGTGCACTCCCTAATAATGCACCACCAGTAAGTTTAAGATGTTGTGTTTTCTATAATCTTTTGGAATATATGAAAGAAAGGTGCTTTTCCACTACACCTGCCTCATCAAAAATCAAAATAATGCAACTGATCTAGTTGGCATGGTGGTGTTCAGGCATAGGTTGGACTCGATCTCAGAAGGCTTTTTCAGCCTAATTGATTCTGTAATTCTGTGATGGTCAACATGTACACATAGGCAGACCTTGAACTTGTATGCAGCCTTTTTGGAGCTGAACTTGAGATGGGAGAAAACAGTGAATCCTGTATGTGTGGCAGAACTGGAGAAGACTAATACATTGGTAATAAAGAAGATTAATAAAATGGTAAAGGCAAAATTTAGGATGGTAATTTTCCTGTTATTTTCTAGTCACCTGAGGAACCTGAATCTAATAACTGAGAAGCCTTCATGCAGAGTAAGCATTTCCTCACATCCCTTCAGAGGGAATTGAAGAATTGTGAATCTGACTTTTAGAGTTTGCTTACTTTAATAAAGAGGGAACCAGTGTATCCTACTAAGTAATGCCTTCCCTTGTTTTGCCATTCCTTGCCTTTCCTGTCCTTTTCTACCTTCTGTGCTCTGCCCTACCCTGAGTGATTTATTCACTGCATCAGTGCATTTAAGACGTCAGAATGTACAGAATTGCTTTTACTTCAAGACAAAAAAAAAAAGGAACTTTTTTAGGTTAACCCATTTTTTATATTCCCATTTTGAGACAAAAGGTCACAGTAAATAATTTTGGCCCAAGTAAAGCCATTTCACCTTAAATATTGCATTGTGCTGTAATTAGCAATACGAGCATTTTAGTATATCGCATGTTAAATTAGATATGTGTTTTATTATTAAAAATTACAGAATTTTGTATTAGCTAAACCTTTATAAAATGATACAGTAACATGAGAGGTTCTGTTTTTTTGTGCTGAAGGCAAAGTATGTGTGTTAGAAATGTCTTTGGTGATGAGACAAAATGCATCAATTCTGTTGTCCTCATATCACTCATTCACTCATCATAGCAATTATTTAAATTATTCAGATGAGTATCTTCCTTTTTAATGTGTAGTGATTTGCGTGTTAAGAGGGCACTGGAGTAATAAAAACTCTGTATTTCACTGATGGTTATGAAACAGTGTCTAAAATTAGTGAGTAATGGAATACGTAAAATAAATAAGATATTAGTAGCACTTTAGCTGAATGTTATAGATATACCACAAACCAAGAAATTCAACAGTGAATTGAATATTTTATATATTCATATGTGCACATATATGCGCATATTATTGTCTAATAATGCAATAGTATTTGCAAAATAAGTTTGCAAATGACACTTGCAGACTTAAAGAGAGTCACATTTCTTGTAGAAAAGAGTCTAACATACACGCTGACAAAACAATCTAGGGCAAAGGACTAGTGAGAACCCAAACAGTTTGACTACTGTCTAACACCACTCAAGCTTGAAACCTTAAAGAAAGTTGTCTGAGAATGTATATTCAAAATATTTTAACTGAAAACATTGATGAAGTTATTTAAAAAACCAAAAAATCCCTACCAGTTGTTTGAATTTTACTGTGGCCCCAGTGCTGGTCAACGTCACAACTCCCAACTTGTGGTGCCCTTCAGGACACAAATTCCTTGATGCCAAGATTAATGTGTATCCAGAGTCACTCCAAGCTGACCAATCAGTAAGACAGGCTCTCCTAATTCCTGATCCCTTTGGAGAGAGTGCATATGTCCTAGCTCTTTATTTCGTACTTAGAGTTCTCTGAAAAGGAGGCATCTACACCTAAAGTTGCCTTTTTAAAAATTTTTTTCTTTATTAGCTGGAAAGCTGAAAAGGCTTCATTTTGGCTGGTAACTCGAAGATTAGAGTTCTCACCAGGGACCTGGAGATACTTGGTGCTAGTGCCTGCCCGCTTGAAGGCTCACCCCAGCAGAGTGGTCTGACCACAAAGCAACTGTTTAGAATTTACAGAAACAAAACTTCTCATCCTTCCCTGCTGAACCTCATACTGGATATCTAAAGACTTTTCAGCCTGAAAAAAGCAGCATGAAAAGCAGCAGGACTTGTCAGAGCAGTCATTCACAGGGGAGAGAGAAGAAGAGGACTCCAGGCACCAGCAGCCCCCTCTGGGCAGCAGCACCAACCATGCCAAGTGGAAGCAGCTGATCCAGTCTCTCCCTGGTGTCCTAATGAACCAGCATGCTTCAAATGCACAGAGCAGATTGACCCCTTCAGGCAGTGTAGACTAATGTCTATCAGGCTTAGGATCCAGATGGGGCTCAGCTCGAGAGAGGTGTTCTGCTGGTCAGTGCTGTCCATAGCCAATGTTTTCAAAACCTTCAGGCTCAGGAGCTTTTAATCACTAATAGTCACCCCTACAGTTTCTTTTTTTTTTTTTTTTTTTTACTATTAAGCCTCAGGGTCCCTGGTTCTTGAGGTCTTTTTTAGTTACTATATCTTTTTATGGAGATGGGCCTCAGTGACAAAAGGGCTATTTCGATTCATGCCCCAGATTAATCTTGCATCTCATGACTATTCCTCAAATATGTTGGCAACTAAGAGGTACACATCTTGGACAACCTAGTTCTACCTTTTTGGAGAACCTTCAGAAATTTGGATGATTTGACTTCTTTATTTATAAAGCTGTCTCATTTATAGACCCATCTTTTCAGTACTGTATTTCTAAGTTTGTGGTATATCCATAATATTCTGCTTAAATGCTTCTGATGTCTAATTTATTTTACATATGCATATATCCACATATTACTGTCTAATGAACACTAGAACAGATCTGATTATAGAAGTTGTACTCAAGGCAGTTTTTACTCGTTCCCAGTCATCAGGAAGGCAAATTCAGCTCATGCCTATCAGTAAATGGCAGCTTGAAGTCAGTGCTGTGCAGAAGGAGCTGTGCTTACCATCAGCAGCCCTTTATAGGCGTAGACAATCCCAAGCCAGATGGTCATGTGGGTGTTTTCGCAGTGCTCCAAGATTGGTCGGATGGAGATGTCTCTGCCCGCAGGGTCCGGCTGCGAAAAGAAAAGGTGAAATATTTGGACTCTGATTTCCTTTGCTTCACACCTCAGTGGTACTTAGCTCTATTTCAGTAGATTGAAGATGCGTAGGATACAGAGTGGACAACTTAAGGGTAACTTGTGATGACAGCAGACCTGCAGAGAAATACAGTGAAAAGCAAGGACCTGAGGAAACAGCTGCTTGATAGCTGCCACCTGTGAGGTCACATCTACTGCAAACCTGAAAGAAAATATCTGAAGTCACTCTGTGTTTAATGGTGTCCGTCATATTTATCAGCTTTAGGACATTTACTTTTTCTATAAGGCAAACAGCTTGAAAGCACAGGCATGAAAAATAATGTATTTAAATTTCTCTTTCCTTTCACCTGCAGTTCTTGTGTCACTGGAAAATGGCTGATAAACAATATTTGAAATATTGCTGTGTTTCAGGTGGTTTTTCATTGACAACCATGAGCTAAATCAAAGACCATTTACTATGGAAACTATAGCGGTAGCTTAGAAGAGATCATAAATCACCAAAAAAAACCCAAAAACCCCAAAACAACAACAACAACAAAACCCACAAGAAAACAAACAAAAAAACTCCCAATAGAATGTCATTTAGAGCCAGTGATTGCCTGTGCAAAATGAAATATTGCTGGAAGCTTTGCAGATTTCCATTTATTTTGAAAAGGAGATTGTATAATATTGCAGAATCAAGAGGACTTGGAGACTATCAGAACTGTTTGTATGAAGGAGAAGCAATAAGAAAGAATCAGAGAAATCTGAAAGAACCATCCCTTGACCCACTAACTTTATTTTTTTTTTAATGGACAGGGGAAAGAACTGTTGAAACACAGAGAAAAGGGCTAGTAGCTACTATGCTGTATAGAATTAGAGTAGACATTAGGGTCTGGGGAAACTGCTAGAGTGCTTGTTAATGTTGTACATTGTAAAAGAACACAAGGATCTTGCATGTGGTTCTAAGAGAACTTGTTTTAGTTCCATACTGCAGAACACTCCTGTTGGCTGTTGTGAGGTGCTTGTACCTACAGTCCGCTGTGTTTACAGAAATACTGAAATACTGAAAGCCGTTTTTTCCTTTCTACTTTGAAAGAATGGATTTGAGCTCCAGCCAAACCAAGATCAACCCAGACGTAGCTTTCTGTACCTGATTGTCCCAGGGGGCTTTTCAATTTTCCTTTTTTATGAATAACACACATAAAATGTCTCATGCAGAAGTATCATGATTATTATATAAGGAAAAGCAATGTTTTCACGAACTGAAAAGTAGAATTGTACATGGAAGGACTTTGGGGAGATCTGAATAATTTCCTAAAGGTTACTTTTGCTTCCTCTGATGAGGTATGACTTCTGCTATGTGTTTCAGTGGTCAGAGCAATAATCTTCAGTTCACTTTCTTCCACTGGTGTTTTTCTGTGTGAGGCATTTCCCCTGACCTCATACACTGTAAAAAAAGTGAGAAAACCTAAACAACCTTGTGCTATGATGCACTGCACAGTGAAACTATTCACGATTTTCTTTGCAAAGCCTTCAGTAGGTAAGACATTAACATTTAAAACCTTTTCCTACCCTGAACTTCTGTAGAAACCCTAAATGGAAAAATAAAGCTCTTAGAAAAGAAGGTGTCTTAAATAAAATAAGATAAAAACTAAGGCAGCAATATTAACTCTCCCAAAGAGCTTATGACTCCATCCTAATGGTTATTGATGGCAGGCAAACAACCATTAGCTGAAGAACTGAAAGGACTGCGAACATTAAGTGTCCTCACAACACTTAAGAAGCTACAAATGTTTGTCTGGGGATCAGTCCAACTACTTCATTCTCCCTGATCAATGACAAAAGCCCAATGCTAAAATTTAGCATCTTTTAAGGTCAAAGTTATCACCTAATATGTTTAACATCATTATTTTCTATTATGTAATAAACTTCACAGGACAAATCATTCACACTGAACTCTGAATGTGTTCCTGATGTGTCACCAGGACTGTGCTACAGAGAAATTTTTCTCACCTGCCAAAAGATCCATCTCTTATGGTCTGGAATTACAGAAGTAACATAAAATTTAAGGTTTTGATCATCAGAGTGTTTTTTTGTTTTCCTTCACACTGATGAGTCAGCACAGGACTGTCTCTTTGCTTCCCCAGTTCCACGTCCCTCCTGCCAGGTATTTCTTCTATTTCAGTTTCCCACTTTTCTGAAGCAAGAAAATGTATAAATAATGAGGACTTTGACCTGGTGTGATGGATGATGTCATGTGGTTTGTTTTCCTTGTTCCTGCATTGAAAACTCTGATCACACCTGGACTGAAGGATTCCTCCACTTTTAAGTAACTATTAGTAATTGGAATAATTCCCTGTTTTGAGAATATTAATGAAATGAGAACTCCTATTTGGTTTGTGGTGGATTATATATTTATATAATTTTATATAATTTATATATTCTCTAATGAAAATTTACTTCATAATTGGAAAGTGTATGTCCATTTATTACTCAAAACCTGTCTTTTAAGATCCAGGCACAAAAATGATGAAGTGGAAAATATAATTTATTTTCAAATACTATTAGAGAGTAAGCATCGTTTCCTTAGTAGGAAGACTGTCAGATTTTATGAGGCATGATAGTTCAAAATCGATGTTAATTAAGTAAAACAGTGTGTTCAGATTTTCTTTGTGAGATAGAAAAATCTTGTGAAGTACTCTAGGTAGAGTAGAGAAAGAGAGAATATTGATTGCAGCAAAAGCGTACACGGGGCAGCACTCCTTTCAAAAGACTTTCGAGACCTGCAAGGTGGTAAATTTTTTAAACAAAAATTTGCTGAGGTCTTGTGCATGTGAGGTTAAATGTGTGCAGGTAGCAGTAATTTCAAGGTGAACGGATTTTGCTGATTACTTACCACTACTGCAAAATGACATTCATGTTCTACTGCTTTTCATTTGTCATTCTGTTTCTTCACTGATTTTGCATGAATTAACTAATCATAGCAAAAAGCTGGGTTAAAAAAACATATGATATTTTCTGATGTCAAAAGAATTTTTGAAAACTCTACAATTACAGCTGAATGGGGCACTTGACTGACCTCTCTAATCATCCACCATTTGTGCACTTTGTTATTGCTTTAGAGAGGATGACAACATAAATGCTACCAGTGATTATATATGTACTGGAAATTTGCCCTTTCCTTTTATAGAAAACAATCTCAATGCCCTTCAGATGTCATTCTCAAAAGCCTGAAGACCTCCTATCTTGTGATTAGGGTGAAGCTTTCCTACCTCTTCTGAAACCTAATAAGGTTTCTGACATTGACATCAATTTCTGGAGTGCTTTCAGCATTTGAACATAAATAGTTTAATCTGTTCACTTCATACAAGAGTTGTGTATCATCACCAGTAAAATGCTTGTTTTACATGAGATCTGCAAGGTCTAGAAAGCGCCCAAACCAGTAAACAGATTACCCACAGAATGCTGATATCCTCTGTGTGAGTGTGTTTAAACTATTATTAGTCAATTCTGTAGTTCCATTGCCTTTTCATTTTCTTTGCTCTTCAGTCTTCTGGGAGGGTTGGCAAATCCTTGTCATAACAGGTGAGTTATATGTTAGGTGGGAACTGGCAGAGTGAGAAGTAAATTTTAAAACTATCAGGAACCATCAGGGAAATCTGATTTTTATTTTATTTTTTAATTTTTTCAAAAAATCTATAGGTGCAATTTCTTACTGGTTATTACATTAGCCAAAATCCCTCTGGAAAAGGCAGGTATTTGTATGGTGACTAATGTACCTTTGACTTATTTTGTGTCTTTATTGCTATTCCTTTTCTGTAGCTTCACAAAGGTTTTAAGAGGAGGAAGGGTCTATGTTCCCTGAGGCATTTTATCCAGCAAATATCTATGAAGAACAGACTGGGCTAGCACACAGTGTCCAAAAGTCCTTGACCTTCCCTAAGAGAGTTTTTCTACGTGGCCTCCTCCTCAGGTCCCTTGGCCACCAGAGTAAAGAATTCTGTTTGCAGAGCTGTGGTGCTGCTGTGTGACAGAGCTCACAGGGGGTCAGTCCCAGCCAGCTCTCCCAGGACATTGCAGCAGACCCCAGTGTGACACTGTGCCACCTCTGAAGCTCACCAGCGAGAAAGTCACAACATTAGCCTCAGTCTTTTCCGAAGATGGGTATGGAACATAAGGTAAATAGTTGTAGCTTCTGTTTACTATGTTTAAAAGAACCTGTGTGTTTCCCACAGTGTAGGAAAATGCAGGATCATACTCTTCTGTCACGCTGTTAAAATGGCCTTCATCTACCATCCCACTCTGTTTTATCTTCCCTTTAAATGGCTTCAATTGAACTGGCATAATGACTGTATACTACAGCTAGTTTGCAGTGTGAATTAGATATCTCTGGCATCTTTAATTTGGCACATTTAGCAATCATATGGAGCTCACATGTGATTCCTTGTCTTAAAACTCAGACTTTGCTAAATTAGAAGATCGTTCTTACTTCTAAAATTCATTTTTTTTCTCCCAAGGATAATTATAGTTGGTTTAAACTCTGAATTCTGTAAAGGTGCTTCATAAAAGGATTCAAACAGTTTGAGCACGCAGTGTGAAATTGAGAGGCAGGCTCTTAATTACTGATGAAAAGAGAAGGATCAGACACTGTCAACTTTTTGATTACTTAATAATTTGTAGGTATTTTTAGAGCAAAACAGCTAATATAAACAGTGATATGAAGAAGAGATTTTCCAGGAAATGGATCCCTTTGTTTCCCGTATTTTTCACTTCGTGCAGTCATACTTTCCATTAATGCAAAATAGGAATGGCAATACTAAGCTAGGGTAGCTCATTTGAGTGTCTTCCAACTAAAAATTTGGTAGCAACCTAGAATAACAGGCAACCTTGTTTGTCTTGGCTGATACCTGAGCTTAGGTTTAGGTAAATTACGGATCCCATTTTATGTCACAAAGTATCTCAGCAAAGCACAAAACTATTACTGAATTTTTGCAGTCCAGCAACCAATTTAATTTCCCTTCAATGTTAATTGAGAAGTTTGGACATTTCTGTAACATTCTAATGATTGAAAAATGAGGTATGCAGTGTTTCAGGACACAAGCTTTCTTATACAGATCTGAATACACATCCCTTGCCTCTGTGACATAAAATAAAGGATATCTTTAGGTTATCCAAGGAGATTAAAGGGTATCTTCTGCTCCATTCATTTTCTTGTTATACTGAAATCCAGTTCACCACCCCACCTGAGTCAATGGACTGGACTTTAGGCACTGTCTGGCTCCACAAATACTTCAAAAATTAAGCTATTCCCACAATTCAATGTATCAATATAGACATATGTTTATACTGTAACTCCTAAAAAATCTTCATTCCAAGCGGTATTTTAGTATGAGACAGTAATTCAATAATGGTTAGCTAGCAATCATGACACAACAAAATGATACTTGCTGGAATGCCAACATGAATATCCCCTTTTTTTATTCAGTCACTTTTCTCAATTTGGTTTTCTAAAGAATAAAGAAGATGTACCATGTAAGCCAAGGAAAAAGTACTGATACATTTGGGGGCTACAAGGATATTGACGTTGCTATTTTACGTCCCTCAGCTTGTTACATATACAGAATCCAGGCCTAAATTTCCAAGCGAATGGGATCAAAGAATGACAGGAAACCTCCCCTCCTCCCCCAAATATATTAGAGATAACCACTGTAATTCCTATCATCCCAAAAAATGAGGCTTGAAAATACGTACACAGTGATATCATCCTGCAATATATTTAAAAGAAAACTACTTTTTAGGTCTCCATCTGCCTCTTGTAGAAATAATTCCATAAATCAGTCAGCATACATACTGTAAATTAGTCTGATTTAAAGATGATAAAATGCCAGAAGAGCTATTTATAAACTCTTGTATCATGAATTTGTCCATACATTTATTTGTAGAGAAAATCTCCCATCAGCATTATTTATAACATCACTTTACTTAATGAGTTTTATTTTCCTGTTGTGGTGGTTCATCTTTGTTTAAATGAAACTGTTTTTCTGAGAGCCAAAGGTTCCCAGAGACTTCTTGCTATTTTTATTAATATCATCTCCTAATCCAAGCAGTTTCATTTATTTGCATTAAAATAAAATGCAAAATAATAGTTTAGACTGAGTCAAGAAATCTCTGTGATGCCTGCAAACAATTGCAGACTAGCAAATGAAAGGGAAAAGGCAAAATTCTGTTGAATCACGGAGAATTTCAAACAACTGTGACTGAGCCTTCCCACTCTGCATTCAGCTATCACTTCAGTAGAAATTTTACATCATATTATTTCCTCAGAGAATGTTGCCCCAATTGCATATCTAGTGACTGGATAATGAAATTTTTCTGTGTATGTGCATGGAGACAGAGGGACAAGTGTTACAAAGACTTAATAAAGCACTCTCGGCAGTAGAACGTGTGGTTCCTTTGAAGGGAGGGCAAGGGGCCAAGACACACAAGAGAAGTAGGTCAGAGGAATGAGGAACTTTGTTACTACCAGACCCTCTTGAGCTGTACAGATTCTGCCAGAAATGTACAGTTCTTGGTATCAGCTTCACAATATATTTCCCACTTCTTTCCTGCAAAGCTGCCCAGAATTGTGGTTCACAACCCGGACTTGCAGTTCCATCTAGTTTTTCTTCCTTTCCTAGCTAGATTTCCTGCTATGCTGAAGGCCATGCCAGGCACTCCTTTTGGTGGCTGGAGCAATTCAATGCCTCCTTCCTTACGGTAATGGAAACAGACAGCATTCTTGGGAAGGACAGCAAAGGCAGAAGGGAGAACAGTAGAGTGAAACCACAGAGGACAGCCAGGGACAAACTGTTTGGGTGGCCCCAGCTGGAACCAAGTTAGAGGCTGTTTTTGTAATTAATTTCCTAGTGGGTAGGCTTTGAGTTGTAAGCAAGGATATGACCTGCTGCCCTTTATGTGGCACTCAGAGAAACTGGATTTAACACTTTTCCTATAAACAAGCCTGATTTGCACCCGACAACTAACAGAATCTATCATCAGTTGCTTCTTCCTATAAGAAAAATCAGGTCCTCAATTGTGCCCAGCTATTTGTGTCAAGAAGGACAACGATCTCACCTCTACAATTATATTTTCTCTTTAGTGTTAAAATTACCTTGATTTATGGATTCTGAAAATAATTATCACAATGCTTATTTGCATTCTAGTGACAATGGCAACAACAAATGGACACTGACTTAATTTAGAAAGTGAACAATCCATTCCCTAAGAGGATTTAAAAACATATATAATATATATCATGTGTGGGAGAAAAGGGGGACATAAAGTAGGGTTGTGTGACATTTTCAGAGGCAAATATCAGCAGAGACCACTGCCACCCTATGCAGGCACTAGTAATTGGTTTCTGGGCTGTGGCAAACAAAAAAAAAGATTATTTCTCAACATTAGGGACCATTTTAATTTCCTCTCTTGTTTTTTTATATTCTCCAAAATGATAAGATGATGGTCCATCAACCTATTGGAGGATTTTGCTGCTATGTTTATGACTTCACTAAGACATTATTGAGGAACTGCTGTAGTAGGGGGAGGTCTTTCCTTTGTTTTCAAAAATTTTGAGCAAAATCTTTTATTTCGAAATCCTAAGACTAGCTTAGTAAGTGTATTCCAAAATTTCATCATGATGATTGAAGCAGAAATACCTAATTCTCTTCCATAAATGCTTCTAAAATTAGGTAATTCAACTTCTCCAACACAAAAGCTGCTTTCTTTTCAATCAGCTCCGTTTCTTGTTGACAGTCAAACATAAGGTGCATCTCAATGTACAGAATTACATGAAAACATTTGTCTTTCATTAACATTTTGAAGATTTTGATTTTTTCTCTCACCACTGCAACACTAGTAATCTCTCAGATAGAAACATTTTTACATACAAACGTATGTAATTTACATACATTTTCATGTAAGAAATGAGTGNACCTGAAGACCAAAAAAGATCCCATTTGTCTCTCAATTCTAGCATAGACCCTTTGCAGGGGGTTTCCCCATGCAGGGAGGCCCCAGAGAGAGAGGCCTTTCACAGATGAGTAAATCAATAAATGTCAGGTCAACAGAAATATTTTGATTACTTCTAAAGATTTGATTTTGTTTTGACCTTTTAAGGTTGATAACCTTCTTTGATATAACCTAACTTTATTTTGATAAGAAAGGTCATGTTGAATTCAAAGAGATGTTCTTTAGTTGACAAAGGTCAACAAGGATATTTTAGCACTTTCCTACCAAAATCACTCTGCATGGAGAAACTGACTGAGACTATGTTTTTTATTACAAGTATATGAATCTTACAGCTACTCAATGTTTTCTGAGAAAAATACTTCAATATTTAACTTAGGGAATATCATCAGCAGTTAGCCAGTATAACTGATCCTATATTAGAGCAGTGACACCAATGAATGATCCACACATCTTTGCAACTTTTACAGGCATAACTATGCCAGCAAAGCTTACAGATGAAGGCAGGTGATTAAAGTATGTTCAAAGTATGCCTTTATCTTTGGTAGAGTCCTGTTTCAGCAGTTAAAAATGTAGGCTTAAACGCACAAAAATTAAACTTGGAATCTTAAATCAGTGTTCGTCCTGCTTCAAAGAAAGACTCTGACATGAGGCTTAATATTTCATAGTTGTATTGACATTACAGTTAAAAGAGACTGTCTTGCTAGCTGTCTCATCTTCAGTAAAATATAGAATATAGATTTTCATATTCATATTTCAACTCCATTTTGAAATAAAACATCTCTTTTAGGAAAAAACCACCCTGTGACAATAAACCTATATAGCTCTTGCTGAGCCAATTGTATTGGCTGCAGAAAAAAATAGGCCTAATTTTGCTTCTGATGTCTAAAATGAATTATCAAGTTCCTTTAGTTCTTACTATGTTTTGTCTACCAAACTGAAAGGCTGCATAACAAAATTTTGTTGCTGTGTTGGTATTTACAGATTTTGACCTAGTAAACTCTCAATGTAGTCCTTGATAAGCTACATCTTGAGCTCGTGTTTCACTGTCAACATGTTCTATTTTTCTTTCACATGCCTTATTGGTCTTCACTGGACCATTGGACCAGCACATTTCCTGAAATCTGAAGAGTGGAATGGTGTATGCTCAGCTGTCATAGCTGCCCTACAGACATATGCAGGATTAATGCCACTGTAACACCCAAGGCCACATTAGACCAAAGCCTGTACATGTAACCAAAGGTGCCACAAAATATCTCAATTTTTCTTTTCTCTAATCTAAATGAATAAAGAAATGGGAAGATAGTTTAAAGGCTATAGAAAAGAAAAAAAGATGATATTGAAATCTTATTCACCAAGTATTTCCCTTGATTTCATAGGAATAGTTGACATGAGTGAGAACCCATAATAGTTGCACTAAGCTACCTTGAAAGCTACATGCCCCCAAAACACAAAAAGAATAGCAGTTACAGGGATTTTTGATTTTTCCATGACATATTTCTTCTACAAATAGCTATTTTGGTGTTGCCACTTCTATTGACGTTATTCAGAGCAAGCAGGTAGTCATGGGAATTTTTTCTTTCTCACAGTTCAGTAAAATTTTTATGCAACATTTTTCTTAAATAATTTATTTTCTTTCAGCATCTGTCAGACCAGATTTCATTTAACACAAGTCTACCACACACTTTAAATGTTGCAGTTCCTTTGCTCTGGTATACAACAGAAGAATGTTCAGTTGAAAAAGCAAGCTAATGTGAAAAAAAAAAACCTAGCAACCATAAAATCCATTTTATATTTCCATAGATTTATTTTTTTACGTTAAACTTGAAATCATATAGGGGTTTTTTGTTTGTTTTTGTAGCATATATGATATCTATGTATAAATTTATGTATTTAGCACAAGCAGACAACTCTGAACCTACTCTGCCTTGCAATTCCCACATATTCTTGATACTAGTACATTTGCTTATTTTTAAGGTGATGTTTCTGTGAACTCTTGCATTAGAAGATCTAGACAAGACAAAATGTTTATTTTTTTCAAGCTAGAGAGTTATAGGAAGCATTGATCTGATGCATTTTAACTTCTTTTCTATAGCTAAATATATAGTGTATATCCATAGCTTTATGATTTTTTTCTTGTAATGAGAACTGAAGTTATCCTGATAGATAGAGATGATCTTACCTATAAGCATCTTCCCAATAAAGGTGTATCATAGTATGTCAGGTGTTAGCATGTTTCAGGAAGCTGGATTTTTTCAGTATTGGAAACAAAGCCTGTAACCTTTACTGGACTCGAAGAATTCATTGGGGCAGTTATTTCCATGGTAAAGTGCTTCCTCTAAATCTATCTGTAATTTTTTTAATAGGGTGTAGTTAGCAATTTTATCATTCTTCCTGTTATTTTTTTAGGGATGTATATTCCATAGTTTTATTTTGACAGGTGAGTATGTGTAATTCTTCTAGAGCACTTCCAGAGCTGACATGAAAGCCATCAAAAACTCTCCCTCAGCATAGCCCCTGACAGCTTACATTTACACCCGAATTTTCATTTCTGAGATCAAGGCATTGAAGAGAAACAGTAAGGGGTTGATGCCTTAGTTCTTGATACCACTTTTCACAGCCCACTGGGAGACCAGCAGAGAACGAGATAAGCTGAGGGAGACAGGCATTATCAGCGCGAGATCAGGAAAAGCAGCACATTTCTGAACAGTGATGGCTGGTGTCAGCCTGGTTTGTCTGACTTGGCATTCACCTCCTTTGCAGTATTCACCTACAGCCACTAACCAGCCTGTCACACACTTGAGAATAAACCCTCCTGTCTGAGCTATCTGAGCAATTGTTACGCTGTCACCATCTCCTCTTTAAGGCTGCAGCGTGACAGGACTTCAGGAGAGGCGGGAGGTGTGACCTTCTGGCGCTTTGCACTGGGCTCGTGTGGCAGGCCTGGAGGGCTCCTTGGAGCAGGACCAGCCAAAACACCTGGGTAAGCAGTGGTGGTGTGGCCCCAGGAAATCTCAGTTTTGCTGATGTGCTTTGAAGAGCCAAGGAAACTGCAGAACGTTCTGCTACAGAGCTCTTAGTTGATTCTCCCCAAAGTAGATCCACACTGAGGATCTCTGGAGCACCTATGCTAAGAGTCAAGTGATCCAACTCAGGAAGGTGAGATGTCTTTGTCTTCTGCTGGAGTAAGCCTTCCTACACCTGAGAAACTGAAGCTTGAGGTGGTATTTACAACTCATCTGAGGCTTGAAAAAGTGCCAGCAGTGACAATTCTTGATCACTTCAGTTTCTATACAGCAGAGTAGACTTTTGGTAAATTACTGACAAAATCAAGTAAGAGTCTCAAAAATACATCAAGGATAGAAATAAACCTTAGGAGAAATCCTGAGACCTAACGGAATGAGGGAAATACAGAAAACTCCAGAAGACTGAAATATCAGACTGTTTTGGCTCAAGAAGACTGTGGGGAAGAAAGTGATGGTGAACACTTTTGCCTGCCAAATTAAGAAGAAAGGGAAGAGAGAGCTAATGCAGAAAGTGCACAGATTCACATGATCCCCCTAAACAACATTTCCTTCTGTCACCACCAAGTGGGGTATGAACTGACTCAGCATCAATCCCATACATGGTCCCTCAGTTAACACATATAAACCAACATATATAAACAAAAAAGAGCTAAGAATTCTTTCTGCAGCCTGATCAATATTAATTTAAAAAAAAAGTGTCTCTTAATGAATGTTTGTAAAAGTGATTTTTTCTTTTTGAAATGTGTTTCTGTAAGTAAATGTTTATTTCCATGGCAACGAGGCCTGATATTCCCACAATCACCTTGACATTACTTTATGAATACATCAGTCATTCAATACAGCAAATTAAACAATACCAATTATTGGTTAGAAATGGAAAACTACTTTCTCAGGAAGTGGTTGAAAGCTATGAAATCTACCTCTGCATGAATCAGAAACTACATCATAATTATTATAGAAACAGGAACTCTTATAAAGGCAAAATACAAATGTAGTCTTTTGAGCTAGACTTAACAAAATCTTAATTTGAAAAACACCCATTCAAATATTACCCTCCAGGGATGAATGGACAGGCAAAGACATATGACAGTTTTTCATACACTTGTTTATGAACAGACAAGTATATCCACCACTGAGCAGTGCTAGCAAATGTTCAATGGGATGAACAAGTGTAAAAATTTGAGTAGACCATGATTTAGCTAACCTGTTAAAACAGAGGGATTTATATACATCAGACAGTGAATAAGTAGCATGGTTTGTTTGCATACAATTGAGGGATTAGAAAATTTACTGTTTATGAAAAATTTTGAAAGCACCATCATACTCATACTCATACTATCATTTTCATACTATCATACTCATACTATCATTTTCAGGGAAAAATCCAAACTAATGCTTACCTTAAATTTAAAAATATTACAGTTTTATATTATTTGTATAATATAAAATATTATACAGCTGAAAGTTACATGAACTCATTCTGTACAGACGCTTTATGACAACCTTCCTCAATTAAATAGAACCATCTTCCACAAATAATTCTCTTCTGTAGTAATTTGGACAAATCGTGGAACGATTGACTAAGCAAAAAGTACCTGAATAACTGAATGTAGTGCTTCAAAAGGAGAGAGTCCCCATTACACAATTGGCATGTTAAATAGTAACTTAGCACTGTATGAGCAAGCTCTCACAATATGGCCCTATGCATTTAAGTTTTTATGGAGACATATTAACTTCTTACTGTTCTTTAAATACCTTTTATCCCCTGAAGACATAAAGTCTGTGGTATCTCAATTCCTATATCTGCTAATTATGACTAAATAAAAGGTTTCAGCTTTCAATGTAGCATTTTTAAATACACTGCTTTCAAGAATTGTATCAAATATAATAGTCACAATATGCAATTTGGGTTGACTCACAGGATCATGAATCTAAACATTGAGATATGCATTGCTCATGTGTGAATCAAATCAAACCCTGAGGACCAACATCTCTTGTGACAAGCAATAAGAAGCTTCCTCCAATACTGTCCGATCTATATTAGCTGTGCAAATATGTTCTTTTTAATTAAATAGCATGCAGATGTTACAGTTCAATTTCTATTCCCAACATATTTTCACAAGTATAAGTTCTTGTTCTCTCTTTAATAGGCTCTATGTTTGCCAAAATAGTCTCCAATGAATCCACCAACGTTTAGCTCCATGGTTAAAATCATCTGCTTATGCCATGGGTTACAAAGACACAGCATATTGCTTACATTGAATCAAATCCACCAGGTGCCATTTGTTGCTTCTGAGGTTTTTTTTTTTCAGAGTATTTTACTTAGTGGACAATAATATAAATAGATACCTGAAACTCCCTGGTAGAACACCTGCCTATATGGACATAATAATATCTCCTAGCCTTGTAGGTTTATCTGCACATGTGAATGGCTATCTCCAACCCTTTGCTTTCCAGCATTATCTAAATGAAAAAACAAAAAGAGAAGTGATAAATACACAGATGAAGGACGTAACTGAATATACTATTTTTTTACTGTTATCATGCCATTTTTAAATGAATGATTAACACTCATATCTGTATTAAATAGTGTTTAAAATGAGTGTGAAAGGCAGGTGCAGGCCATGTTAGCAGAGGAATTTATTTTGAGGGCATGGACAATGGCAAACAAACAAGATATTATGTTATTAAAACTATCCATTAAAGTGGCTGTCCAGCAGAGTTAATATGTCTTTGCTAAAGGATGCAAAAAGGTATATTTTTCTAGCTCTGCAGAGAAGTGCAATTCAGAGTATATCATTGTTTTGGATCCAGCACCCATATCCAAAAATTGATTGCTGTAGTTGTTTATTCCTGTTAGGCAGCTGCTGGGGTGGGAAGAGCAGGTACTCTAGTTTTAGCATGCCTTCCCTAAAGTGAATGTGACTCTTACTTCTTATTTTAGTGCAGTTAAGATTATTCCTGTGTTTTTTAAAATTTTTCAAACCTAACAGGATTCCTGCAACTGCAACTATGAATCACCACCTGCAGCAGTGTCTGGGCTGGGCACATCTGTTCAAACAGAGCTCTGTAACCTTGTTACCCGCTAGTGGATACAGCACATCGGGCACACTTTTGCAGCACTTCTGATGTAGTTCCACTGAAAAAGTGAAACTAAATCCCAAGTGCACATTCCCAAATCAGAATGCCGATGCAGGCAGACAGACAGACAGACAGACATAAAGTTCCTTGAGGAGGGAAGCCTTTTCATAAGTCAAGACTTAGATTAAACTGAATAACTTGGTTATTAAAGGTGCATGTGCCTTTGTATGTGTATAGTTTCATATGACATATCTCTGATACAGATATCTTTTTCTTTTCTTTTTAAAGAGGAAATTGACTTTTAAGAAGCTGCAATTTGAAGATTCAGAGTTTTTCTTTTAATTTACATTAGAATGCTGAACTATAATTCAACAAGAAGATCAAAACAGAAAACTGAACCACCTTACAGAAGCTGTCTTTCAAGCATGAAGAGAGATTCAGAATGTTTCGGCAAATTGCAGTCTTCAGGCTGATTAGACATTCACTGTGTCAGCATCACCACAGACAGAAACCTGGAGGGGTTTTTTAGGTATACCCTCTCTCTAGATCTATGATTTTTAACTTGTGTCAAACAGTAATAGCAAACTATCAAGTATGGTAAGGCTGATTTGTGAGGGTGGCTCCCGTGTACCATAGTACAGAACACCAGCCACCCTTGGTAGTGCCTTACGAGCATTGCACCCAACCATTGCACCCTGGAGTCCTATGGCATGTGCAGGTACTCCTGGGCATATGCAGCAAGTCCAGCACTTCCTGAAGGTGATCCAGAGAGAATGCACAGTGCCCTGTCATCTGCTTAGTACACGGAGCTCACAGAGCCAACAGTCTGAGCACTTAGCAAAAAGCTGAACATTTCTTTTCTCCCAAGCATTTCTTCTTATGGCCAGAAGAGTGTCTTGTTAGTTAACTGGCAATTTATGGAGTATAATGCAAAGTGTATACTTTCAAATTCTTAGTCTGTGTCAAATTCACAGTGCACTGTGGAATTTACCCAGTGTGCTTTTCTGTCTTTTTGACTACATCTGCTAAAGAACATCTGTAGCTCAGTGGACAGACTGTCGCAAGGACAACAAGATATCAGGTTATTCACATAATTTCATGGAAGAGCTGAGGTCAGAAGGCACATCTGGAATTCATCTTGTCCTCTCTGCTTCACACAGGACCAGCTAGGGTCAACCACATGCTGTGATCGACTGTGGTGGTACCCAGCATCTTCCTAGTAAGCACAGGATATTCAGCTTGTTTGCCCAAAACTGGCCAAGCTGTAGTGCTGCGTGAGAAGACAGGGCACTGGTGGCACAATTACCTCAGGCCCACGTTTCTGGCTTGTCCTGAAGTTTGCACAGGAATACTTTGGTATTCAAGTACGGATTTTGGTCTGCACTCAAAGTGAAGTATAGATATGCCAGTAGAATATGCCAAACACAGATGCACAGAAAAAAATTGTTTACCTTCTGCTTAGTCTTCATGTATATGTCTTTGCCCCTAACATATGTCCCCAATTCCCAAAGTGATGGATATATTGAAAATTTATGCATACTTTACATTTAATTTAAGCATTTCCATAGCAACTCCTACATTTCTGAATGTTTTATCCCAAGATACAGAATATATTCTTTTCAGAAAAATTTCCCAGGCTGTATTTAGCCACATTCATATATGACTTTCTACAATTTAATTTTCAATGAAAATTGCCCTATCATTTACCAGAAGCAAAAGTTTTAACAAACAGATTAACTTTTACGACTTCTTTCATCTCAGTCTGTGTTTAAACAAATAGTCCTGCATCAAATGGAGCTAATGAAGCTTGATTTCTCAGAATCAGTGTTTTTGATTGATAGATGCAGGTGTTTTATGAAGTCCAACTTTGAAAGAATAGATCAAAAGTGCCTTTCCTTTCTCTCTCTTTTTCTTGCTCTTTTTCTCTCTCTGTCTCTCTCTCTCTCTCTCTATCCCCCTGGGTCTTTTACAGTGGTGCTTTCCTCTCAGAAGACTCTAAAGGATGAACATGCTTTCCAGAGGCCTGATATTCAACCAGTGTTCATAATGACATGATGATAGATCAATCAAATATATATATATTACTGTCTGTTGAAGTCTGGAACAAAATTAGAGGGACTTGAGGTGATGTATGATGCACCTAGCAGTAATGAATTATCACCCATACTTCTATATGGGTGACCTTAAACTGCTTTTAAAAACATCTGGGATTCAAGTAGGAAGAAAAACCACCACAGGTAGAAGAATAAATACATATACAAATAAAGGAAAACAGGAGAGGTATGGGAAAGAAGATCTTCTTTGCAAATCTTCCTTTGTTTTTCATCTGCATTTTGCCTTTCTAAATGTCACTTCTGTAAAGGATTCCACGACTGCAGGCTTTGCTGTCACAATAACAAACTTTCATCACATCTGACTCCTATTCCAGGACCCCAGCTGGTACAACACACATCTCTTACACTGGTATGCCTCCCTGAACTGTCAGCATAGAGCAAAAATCTAATGGAGGGGAGGTGAACGAAGCATTCAAATTTGCCATCAGGTCATGCACACCTCACCTGCGCTTTGTGCAAGCAGGAATGCCCAAGCCAAGTGGTGAACAATCAGGCTTCCCATGTCATCAGGCAGCACCCTGATGCTTTACTTGCCTGATGTGTCACACAAACCTGAGCTGCTCTGTAAACAGCAGCGAATAACTGAAAAGTAACTGGTGACACACTTAAATTTGTAACTTGCACATTTTGTCCAGTTCCATCACTTTCACACTACGAAGCAAGAGAAGGAGTTAAGAGAGAGATACTCGTAGGATCCTGGCAGGCTTCAGGACATAACCATCAAATAAATCAATTAATTTAACTATAATGCAATTATGTGCTTTAGATGAAGGGTGATTTTAGCTTTCTGGATTCACTTATAAGATCAAAAAATTATCCTAATACGTTTATACTGTTCTAAAGATGATAGCATTCTCAGTTGCCTTCATACAACTCCAATGGCTTGAGTGGAGCTGCTAGACATAAATTTATTACATAAATTAGAGCTGCTTTCAGTCAGGCAGTGACAATTTGAGCTCCAATAAAAAAGTTAATCTTCAAAAAAAAAAAAAAAGGCCTAGCATTACATGCTAATGATTACATGATTAAACTGCTGTTAGATCTACAATGAATCTGCACCTGTAGCACTGAAATGATACTCAGTTTGTGGGTGGAAGTTTCAATAGTAGATTCAAAATTGAAGCCATTTCCTCTGATTTCTGTACCCAATCTGTGGTAAGTCACAATGTCCTTAGGAGGGCAGACTATGTGTAAGGCTCACAACAAGAACCTAGGACATTAAATCTTAGGACCTAAAGATCTGTTTATTTTTTTCTAAAAACAGGGTAGTGACAAGGAACAATGTCAGGTAGGGATTCGTAAAAACAGAGAACTTCATTAAAGGCATGTGGCAGTCTCGGCTCCTGATCATGCAAACAGAAAGACCAAGGTACTTCTCCAGGAAATGTGATCAAAGCCAGTAGAAAAAATTTGTAAGTGTGTATCCTGTATTTCCACAGGTTACTAGAGTAAATAGACTGCTATTAATCTGATATCTGTTTTGAGTCCTCTAATACAGACAAGAGAATATCAGATGGAGGAGCGCTCAGTCTGTGAACCCTGGCAGAGTTGCAAAGGCCCAGCAGCTCAACAGCAAAATTTAGGCAGTTCTACCCTCAACGCTGCACTTGGGCATCTGAAAAGTTAAAAGCTGAGGTTTCAGAAGCCTGAAAGAAATGGCAGCTAGACTGAGGTTGTGTGAATTTGCACCTAGGTGCCTATGAGACATCTAGGCAATTAAGAATCGAAATAATTTTGGGGTGCAGACCCTGCATTCCCACATACCTCCCGCAGTGCTTTAGCTACTGCTGGCTTTATCTGAACAATGCATCACCATGCAACAAATACTGCCAACATGCAACCACAGTGTGCCGTCTCCTTTTCTTCTGCTTCCCTTGCAACCATCAATCTTCTGTTCCAAGGAGTTCCCCTGAATAGTTCTGAACATTGGCCATGTAGCTAATTAGTATAATTCCATGCATCACTGGCATTTATGGACACTTCCCTTATTTATGATTTTCTTCTTTTCTGGTGGCAGAGGTAAAAATGAAGCAGCCGGGTTTCCAGGAGGATGAGAAAACCTGGGAAGCACCAGAGAGGCTGCCACATCACCCATGCAGCCCATGGGAGGCTGAGGGACAGGCAATTTTCTACTTGCAGTGAGTGGGAAAGAGAAATAGATGTCTGAGTGAAGATTGGAATAGTAAAACTATGGGAACCTGATAATAATTGCCTGCTGTATCCAGAGCTCCCCAAGCCAAACAGAAGCTATTATGTTTAGCTTCAAAACTACATGTGTATTGTCTGAAAGACATATTTGGCAGGTTAAAATTATGGCCTCTAAATCATAAAAAGTATTGAACATATAATACTGAAGGAAAGACATGGCAACTGAAGTTAATAAACTGTTGGTAATGTATTGTTTCAGCTATCCACACATAAACTGGTCAAAAGTCACATTGGGACAAAGTTTAGAGAAGTAATTTCTTTACAAATTAAATGACTGCCTCAAGCAAGACCTAGTTCTGAGTACTGAGAGGAAGGAATGAATTGCAACCAAAAAATTACTTCAGCTAAGATGAATTTGGGCATTATTATTCTGAAAACATAAAGCCTACACAGATTACCAGGAGAACAGTCAAAGTTAGTAATTGATTTAATTATTTCAGTTCATGTTTATTTGCATCTCAGTTCTGAGTACTAAGTTGAGAAGCAGAAGTTTTTCACAGCAGTAACTGGAGTTGAACCTTAAACAGTAATTATAACCAGTCTCCTTGAAGGGAAATAGATTAGGAAACAAAAAAATTCCTATCTACATCTATCATGAAAATTCCAACCCATCTCTAACACAGCCATTAGAAGAAGAAAGAAAACACAGGAATAAATGGGCAACTCTTCCAATTGTTAGATGGAGGACACTTCACAAGACCATTCTCACTAAGGTCAAAGACCAAACAGAACAAATAAGGAGAGAACTATCGGAGATGCTCAAGGATACATTTACAAAGAGGACAGGAACGCTGAGTTTCAGGGATACATGTCCACCATTATGATATCACCAGCACCTGTGGCAGGCCAGCTCTGTAGGCAACACACCTGACATTTCAGTTTCTTCTGCAAACATTTCTAGTAGGCACCTCCATTTTGGCAGTGAGGTGCATGCATGGCACCTCAGGACATCTGTTCACCTGTAGCTTGTCTTATGATGAGCCTTACCACAAAATGCTTCCCAACTGACTGACACGCGGGGCTTGATTTTCTAATTCTGCTTTGGCAGTACCTACCCCTGTGTGAAACACAGCTTGTGGGAAGGGCAGGGAGGCATCCTTTAATTCCTTCCTCCCCCATCCCAACTGTTGTCTATTGGGATGGAATACAGATGAACTCCAAACTTGCTTCCATGACATCAAATTTGAACCAGCATCTTCCACTTTTGCATCTTCAACTGACTTGTTGAAGCACAGTGAAGTTTAAAACTTTGTACTCAAATTGGGAAGAGAAGCATGAGAGAAACTGCCACCTCCTTGTGTCCCTTGATGTACAGCTGTCAACTTAAGGAAAGGAGATGCTGAAACGAGGCACCTCAAAACCTAATTTGAGGTCAGGAATTCTATTAACTAGTGCAAGCACTTGAAAATGGACCTAGTTCTCTGTGTGGCTGAGCAGCAGAGAAAGAAATGGGTATAAAGATTAGGAAGGAGGTTGAGAAATTTTGAGGTGGTGTACTGGAATACAGAAATCACTGGCCATTAAGTGTCTCTAATCCTTTTCTATTTTTGGTCTAACACTTCATTCTATGGCACAGAAATCCATCCTGCCAGCAGTTTCACTGGCCTTAAGGAACAAAACAAGTTCAAAATGTGGTGCAAGTCGAGGTAAATTAAACATTCCTTGAAAAATCGCTGTATGATTCAAATAACCAAGAAGGTAATAAAACAAGGAGGCATCAGGGTCACCAACACCCTGAACTGCCATCAACAGATCTCTTCATACTTTTAAAATAAAATTTTCTGCAGTGCTTCCTTGCACACAGTAAATGTCTAATTTCTCCTGAATGCTGTCATACATGCACCTACCAGTTGCTTTGAGAAAATACGGTGACGGGTATATGGAGTGTCTACACTGACTATTGGAAATCATCCATTTAATCAACAGTGCTTTTAATTTGTTTCCTGAGGATGAAGACAGCTTCCACAGCTAATCCTGACCTTAAGTCCTTAATATTCTAATCCTTCTCATACATGGACAACACTTAATTAGTGGTAAGCTGCATTTGGTAGAATATGAAACTGCTCAATTATCTGTGTCACCATTCAGTTGGCTGGCAAGAAAAGAGAGAAGAAAAACCATGTATTTTTCATAGGAATTTTGTAAGGATGACAAGCATTATCACAAAGAAATGCTACTATTTTTCTTATTATGAAGTAATAAAAACCTGTATTTTTAACCCTCCTATAGAGTGAAAAAATGATACCCTGAAACAGGGTATTTTATTGAAATTTTCCCACTCCAATCCCAACAGCAAATATGTCCAGTGTATCTTGAAGAAAATAATGGTTTTCCCATTTTAGTGGTGGGGAATGGTGAAAGACTAAATGGACTATTCAAAGTCATGATGGGAATTATGACTACACTCAAATGGACTTAATTGAAATCCTGAGTAAGTTATCAGACCATTATGCCAATCTCCTACCCTCATTATCAATAACTTTGATTGCATTTTGTACTGAGCATCATAAGATCTCACATGTTCCTTGCTGCAAAACACTTTTCCATGGCATAAATAACAGCTATTAAATTACTATCAAGGACAAACTTGGTAGGAAATGAAGCTTCATCCTTACACTTTGATATCTAAAGTGCATCTGAGAAGTGGGCTGGGAAAAAGAATGGGCTACCCAGAAGTGTCATGACAACATACAAGTGACATAAACTTCTGTTGAGGTAGCAGGGTTGCTTACTTTGCATAAAGAATTAATTTATTACTGCTACCAAAGAAAAATTCATTTAATTTAAGTGAGTTTTAAATAGAACATTACAGAAAAAGTCAGGTCTTACTTATTGCTGCTGCTATACAGAAGTACAACTTATATTTCACAGACAGATGTGAATTTAGACTTAAAAACATAATTTGTTTTGGGGTTTTTTCACTTTTTTAGGGTAACTAGTATATCTGCACTGCACCACAGCAAAGACAAAGGAACTATCACTGTAGTTACGACCAATGGCACAGTTAGCTGGAGCCTTACTTCCAGAGGTGCTTTGCAAAATGTCCAAACTACTATCTAATCATATTTCCAGGAAAAAGAAAATAAAATCTTTCTCCCAAACTACTGGAATTTTCTATGAAATAGTGGTAAAACCTTTATTACTTGTATCAAGGTTGTAGGTTTTTTTCTTCTTCAGTTCTTGCACAACTTAAACAGGTTATTTATGCATAATTTGCAAAGTATACTCTCTTATCTATTAAAAACGTGTTGATAAAATTAAGACTTTGGCTAACAGTTTGCTGATGTCACAGTAGGAAAGTAAATACCTTTTTCACCACTAATTATTTTTTATACTACTATCTTATTAGCTCCTATGCATTTTCTGAGTTTTTAGAAAGAATCTGAACTAAACTCTTTTATGATTTTTGTTGTCTTCCTGCTATTTGAAATTTCTTTTTTATCTCTCTGATCTTGGCTCTGTATATATTCCACTTTCATCACTGTGTGCCACTGACATCTACCACTCTTTTCAGCTATAAAATTGCTCTCCAAAAGGGAAACACTTATATTATGTTTCTCTTTGCTGCCTTTTCCTCAATCCTTTACGTTGTCTCACAACAATTTAAATATAACTGAAGTTAGGGCCAGCTGTAAGTTTTGCTATGTAAACATTCACCGCCGCTTTTAAACTTGCTAAGTAACTATGATCTTCATGCTGATTTTGAGGCAGTTCATTGTTAGATCTAATATATATATATAAAAATATTTATATTTATATTTATATTTATTTTTAGCCAGTAGATCGATGAAGGTAACCTTTTCTGATCTGTTATGTGCTTTTTCAACTAAAATAGCAGAATAAAACCATTCTCTGACTTTCACTATTAAAATGTAAGGTAACAATAGTGTCACACATTTTTTGTAATAGATTAATGATTTCCCAGATCACTGGTTTAAGTAATACATACAAGCTTTATTATTGTGATATACTTTTGATTTAGTATCTTGTGATGGAAAAGAGAACCTGTAAGAAAACCTTTGGAAAATGTATCAACTGTTCAAACCTGCATACTTTCAAATTTTGCTGCTCTTCATACTTTCACTCTGGTATTTCTGACAATAAAGTATTTCAGTATATACTTTAAAGCTTTAAGAAACTTTCAAGCTTTAAAGAAAATATAAAGGACAGGAATTTTTTGATGTTTTTGCGATGTCTGAAAGGAATGGTAATCTTGTATTCTTTCCAAACACCTAAGAGTTATTTGAGGGCAGGCTATTTCAGCTTCTGCAGTGCTTCAAAAGTGAAACTCCAAAGGTATCCTCACTGACTACTACACATTTTATTTGTTAGGATTACATTTCTCTTTATACTTCATACTTAGAAGTGGGAGGTTTGTCCTACAAAAGTGCTTGAAAGTTTCTACTTTCTTCATATATGACTATTAGAGCATGTCAAATATATTTAGTTTCTGTTTTCCGCAACTGGTTGTAGTGACTCACACTTTGTGGCTGCTCTTTTCCTTTCTGAAGCAATTACTCCTGAAAAGGCTCATATACCCAGGTTGTCAGCCAATTATTTCTTATATGCATGAAAAAAAGTTGTCTTTGCAGAAACGTATAATTTGATAATTTGCTGGATTCTATGGTGGTGTTATATTTCTTTGAATATTTCAGTTTGGTTTTCAATTGTTTTTGTTCATAGGTGCTAAATTAATGAATTAAATCCAGGACTATATTCATCCCTGGCAAAGCACAGATTTATTACTTTAAAGGAAGTCTCTGTTTATTAAAAAAAAAATCCCAGCATCAAGAGCAAGAAACAACCTTCAATAAGCACTAAAATGAATTTCCCTATACTGTGCAGTTAAAACATACAGAAAAGAGAAGTTATGTTCAGAGCTTTTTTTGCAGTCACCACAAATAATCTGTATTTTAAATATGCAACTCAACAGTACATGAAATCTGCAGGCAGGTCTCATGTAGGATTTTACCCTGCTGGCTGAGAAAGTAGGGAAAACTGTGACAGCCACAGCAAATTATTTTGAAGAGCCCTTCCAGACTAAGCAGAAACAATTCCACTTAACATGAATCTTACATCTAAATAAAATTCAAATAACTACATAAAAGGCTACAGAGCCTTAGAGATTTAGACTCTTTGAGCTAAACTCTTTAAGAAGAATGGCAGAAGTGGAAGCGACCCCTTCTAGTGCATAACCACTGTTACACGAGGGTGTTATACTTCATGAGTTCTTCCTGTCAGAATTTCTTATTTTAATTTTTCCTTCCCAATGACAACATTGCTGTAGACATTTCCATGCCTACGACAAGGAGAGAAAAAATAATATTCTCCTGTGGCTTAGGGATCATTATGTGTAATCACAGCAAAACTGCTTTATCAGAACACATCCAGTTTAGCATGACATTATTGGAGGTCTCTTGAGATGGCTAAACTTCAGAGGTTTCCTCATGCAACTCCTACTGTGTCAGTATTGTGTTTGTTTCTGACATACTTAATAGAAAATTTTCCTTTCAAACAATGTATTATAGGTTCACAGGAAAATCCTAAGATACCTCAGGGACCAGTCTGTAATTTAACCCCCTGCTCAAAGCAGGGTCAGCTGTGGAGTCAGAATCAGTAACTCGTCCAGTCCAGTCTCACAATGGACAGAGACTGCACAACCTCTCTGGGCAACCTGGTTTAATACAGGATTGTGCTCCCTGCAACAAAAGATTCTCGTTGTGTCTAGGCCAAGCCTATCTTTTCTGTCTGTGCTCATTGTTTCTCATCCTGGCCCCATGCACTTCTGAGAGGAAGCTCATCTCATCTTCTCAGCAATGTCCTCATAGGTGTTGGAAGGCTGATGTTAAACCACCCTGAAGCTTTTCTTCTCAAGGCTGAGCAAGACCTTTTCCCTTAACCTCCCTCCTCAGGTGAAGTGCTTCAGCCCCTATCATGTTATCAGCCTTATCCTGAACTTGTTTCAGTAATGAGCTCACAGAGATTTAGGATGTGTTAGTGCTTTGCTTTGACTCCTGGAATAGTACGGGAACTCAAGGAAATGGTATTTCAAATAAAACTGCAATTTTTTTGAATCTTCAGTAATAAGTTGAAATAGAAATTTTCAAATATAATTTGAATTATTTTCAAAAAAATTCACAATGACATGGAGTGACAGGACATAATCACAGAATATTCTGAGTTAGAAGGGGCTCACAATGATCATCGAGTTCAAATCTTAAGTGAATAGTGCATATGACCAATTGAAATTTTAATTACATCAATTTAGACATTAACAGCAGAAATTTTAGGACCACCAACTGGCTCTGTCCTAGATTCTTGCTTCATCAGATGTAAGATCACATGTGACCTAGTTCATGAAAGAAAGTTAATTTTACCGTCTCCATTTAATATGAATTATGGTTTTGACGGGCGGATGTATATGTTTGTAAAATCAGCAATTCTTCTTGAATGCTCAGGGCAAGTAGCTGATTCTGTAAACCAGAACTGCAATAAAAGGCTTCTGTGTGCAACAAACCAGGTGAAAAGTAGAAAGAAGTAAAGTTTTTTCTGAAGCATATGCCATGGTTTGTACTTTATATGAGACAAAGATTTTAAAAGTTGATGTTCAGCTTCATTTTTGCTAGCACAAACACACATTGTCTTTACAGTGAAAATAGTTACCAACAATTTATATAATAATTAGAGGCACGATGTAAAGGCATTGTGAATGCACCACCATTTTCTTCATTTTCTTTTTCTGAGATAATGAGATGTGTTGTTGAAAGACCTTCTAGAAAAAACAGCAGCTCATGTAGTAAACAGAGGAACTACAGCCACTGTTAATCTGGCATTCAAATTAGAAATGTCTCTGACATAAAGTATATTAATATTAAGGAAAGAAAAATGGGACTGAAAATACGAAAGAAACAATGTTTTAAAACCAGAAATTTGAAAAGCCTGGACTGACTTTTGTCCTGCAGGCTGGGTGCTTTGCCTGTGCCTCTGAGGCTGTGCATTTGCTGCCAGGGCACTCACTCAGCCCACACCTGCTCCTGAGACCAGCTAAGAAACAGCTGCAGAGAGAAAATGTTCATTAGACCTTTATGGTGACTGAGCAGCAGTGCCAGAGCTGCCAGAGCAGCGCAGTGTGATTGATCTGAGGACATGGGGTCCCCCTGATGCTGCAGGAAAGAGGCTGTGGGGCTGTTATGCAGACCTACACTGAATTTAATGCACGTGAGCTATACATGAGGGGATCAGGTGAGATGGGGGCAGGATGTGGTACAGAGCTCACCCCAACCCTGCAAGAAACTCTGAATGCCCTGCAGTGGAATACAGATAAGTGGTTTTCCAACCTCTCTGGCAAGGTAAGAGCTACACTGACTAGCACGCTCAACCCTCTCATAACAGTTCTGTGTTGCATATTTAATTGATTACATAAAGGTGACAGTTTAAAACAACAGAAAAGAGAATAATTGTACTTGCTATTTTTTCCTGCAGTGAAATAAAACGCCCCAGATATTTCTCAGGCTAAAGGATGCTCAATATTTTGAAAGAAGCTTCTGTTTTCCTGAAATACTTGGAAATTAGAAAAGTCACTGCCTGAATTTCCAGCACTCTCTTTAAACTCTGATGCAAAATATAGGTGGAGCACTTTCTAAATGCTTTTTTTAAATATCAGTGGGAATATGAGTACTTAATAAAATAACCCACATTTGGAATTAAGGCTGTGAGACTTTTTGTTAGCTGAATCAAATTGTTGATCTGGATCAAACACCCACATGTATATGTCTCATATAGATTTTTCCCCCATTTTCTCCTACTGTGAAAACATTAAAAATATTTTTCCCTTTGACAATGGGTTATTTCAGAACCTGTTAAAAGAACAATGCCAAAGTAAGCCTGGACTTGCCAAAAAAAAAAAAAAAAAAGGTGGGTTCATTCAGTCTTTCAGGGATTTACAGTTTAGGAGCCCCAAGCTGAGATGTCTCCTCTTCTTGAGGGGATCTGAATTCCCAGTTCCTACCTCCCTGGAAAGTGCCCTGGTGGCCACAATAGGCTTTGCATTTCACCTGTTGAGGAACTTTCTGTGTGTTACTCAATAGTAACTTGTGTGAACACTGATGTGTGTTGAATCACGGAATCACAGATGGGTTTGGGTTGGATAGGGACCTTTAAAGGTCGTCTGCTTCAACCCCTACTACCCCTGTAGTGCATCCAAGTCCATTAATACACTGTGTATCCAGCAAAAGTCCTGGCACGTGGCTGGAGAATCAGCCTCAGACAGCTCTCTCTCTTTTTCTTTTTCTTTTTTTTCTTTCCTTTTTTTTTTTTTTTGGATGTGTAATTATGTCAGTATTAAATAATGAAACAATATCAAAAGGGAAGAGTGAGGAAGCCCTTGTTTAGAACATCTCATGATCTGATTATTGGCACCTCCTCCTCAGCCCATATCCAGCCTTCAGTCTTACAGAGGATGGATTTTATTAGAACTGAATTAGTTCACTTCCAGCCTTCCACACTGCTCTAAGTCCTGAGACAGCAGGCAGACAGAAAATAATTCCCCTTGTCTAGCTCGAGCATGCATCTGAATGAGGCACCTTTTTTTTCCCCCTCGCATGAAATTATTTGATGAATTTGGTTTACATTTGTAAGATATTGTAAATTTGTACTTCTTTTTTTTTTTTGCTAAAACATTTTGTCCAACTATGAAATGGCTCGCTAACAGTTAGTGTTGGCTCACTAACAGTTAACAGTCTTGTTCATGAATCCTGTTTGGCAAAGAAGAACTACAATTGCACAAACACAAAAAAAAAAAAAAAAGAAGGAGAAAAACAGCAGAAAAAATTATGAGGCTATAAAGATTTTGCAAACAGAAATCCCGAGAATAATAACCAAAGGAATGTGTCAAGGAGAGTGTGGCGGGCTCTGTAGGCGAGCCCGGCAAGGCACTGCTGCCAGCCCCCACCAGGTGGCTCTCCACACTGGAGCATAGCAGCTTGGAAAATCCCTTCTCATAGGAGAAAAGGGCTTATGTTTATGCAAAAACACTAAGATTTGCTGTTGAATCTAAGGATCCACCTCAGCTGCTGAACAGATGCTCAGTCCAGGAGACGATGTGAAAGGCTCACGCTCAATTCTTCTGTTTACTTTAGGCCGTTTGTTCTGAATTATTGTTCTGCATCTGGAAGGATTATTCCCTGCTTACTCAACGCTGTGTCCCGCAGTATCTGAAGTGGGATGTGTGTCTGAGTGTGCTGGATGCCTGTCTACTGCAAAGAATAATACAGCAAAAGTCCTGTGAACCACCAAAATCCCAACTAAGGATCATGTAATCTATCCCTTGAAACGTGATTTTTCTCATTGGCTGGAGCTTCTCTCCCTTTAAATCTTTTCTATCTCTACCCATAACTGCTCAAATTGTTTCCACAATTTCTCTGAAATAAAGATGCCATTCCTTAATAATGAAATATATTGTCACTTTATTATGGTGGCAGGCATTTATAAGATTTTTTTTCCCTCACCACCTCTGCATACCTGAGATAACAATGATTATCAAAGTCATCATGCTAAACTGGGTTGTCATTACTGGGTCAGAGTCTGAAAAGAATGCAGTACAGAAAATCATCTTTATGCACACCCTGCTTTAGTTGAAGGACACAACAGAATGGCTCCTGCTTCACTTACTTTAGATGACCTTGGTCTTTGCCATTTCAGAGGAAGACAAAGCCCTAAATTCTGAGAGCTAAATTCACAGCATTTCTTCATCTTTTCCCCTCTGCCTGTTTAACAATTAGGTTTTTAACATTGAGAAAGAAGCAGTGGGGACAGAGTTATGTTTGTTTTCTTTCTTATCCTAATTGTTCATTTTGTATTGATCCTTCATAATGCTGGCACCTGGACAAAGAAAGGGCACTTTGCAGCCCAGTGTTTCTTCTTTGTGGTATTAACACATTGTCCTCATTTCAATCTTTACAGAGCAGCTGCTTGTAATGTAAAATGTTATCACCACAGCAAGCTAGCAAAAAGAGATTTGTTTACTGAGAAATCAAAGCTATTCTTACAAAAATAGGAATATTGACTGATACTATGGAAGCTCTGTGAAATAAGCTAAAGTGGTGCGTATTTGAAAAGATAAGGCCTGAACCAGAACTCACGTGCTACTCTTTTTTTCTCAAAAATTCAACCTCAAATTTGAAAAACCAGGGAAACTGAAACCTATCTTCTAAGTATAGTGTGTTACATAATAACTATGCATTTAGAGAGAGTATATCTTTATAAATATATAGATAGATTTATTTATTTCTTTATTTAAGAAGACTTCTAAATTCAGTGCTGCAACAAGCAGCACAAACTGCCTGCAGCTGAAGACCAGTTTCTGGTTTGCCCACTTCTGTGGTTAAAGCTTCCCCATCTTGCTGTACTTCACCAGGTGCATCACCAAATGCCATCATTCTGCCATGCTGATGTTGAACACAAGGAAGGTGGAAGTACACAGGCAATCTCCTGGAGAAGCAGCACCAATGCATTCTTCTCCACTCCAGGATGCTAAGAGGCAGAACGTGGCCATGGCAACAGCAGAGGGATGTATGGGGCCTGCCTCCCAGGAAATACAGGGAACTCCCTCTGCCAAGTAGCGCAGATGCCACAGATGGTGGCAGCAGGGGCGACCCATGGCTGCTTTCTGCCAGCAGCAGGTGTGTTTCCACACACACACCTGAGCCCAGTCTAGAGAACTGCAACTGACAAGGTTTTTAAATACAAAAATTACCTCCCAATGCTCTATTCTACCTCAAGATACAAGGGCCATAGCAAAATGTAATATAGAAAAACTTCACTTATGTCTCTGGTTTATCTCTACTTCAATTCTAGTGCATTTATTTGTAAAATATAAATGGTATTGACTTCACAGGCACTTAAACAAAAGTTTAAATCTATTTAATTTTTTTTATTAGGAGACTACACATGTCCTAAAGATAATTAAAGGGACAATGAAAAAAGCAGCAGTTCACCACTGTTTAAAAGATGTAATGAAGCGCAGATTATATAATGTTAGGAATGTGTTCACTTTTAATTTCAAAGATGTATGGCTGTGACAGATATGTTAATCATGAGAAGTGTCCTGTTATAATTAACAGAACAAACAAACAATTTTGAATAAAGGCAATTTTTTTCAAGAGAGGACATAGGAAAGTCAAGAAAACTGTCAAAACCGTGAAGCTCACAATAACATCATGGAAAATACAAGACAGTGGGATGATCTTTTTTATTTTCTAAAATCCAGCTGGACTTACAGATATATACCTCCCTTTTTTCATAGAACCTGGTATTATTTCTGCAGCCAGAATATTATTTCTCCACCTTCTACTTTTTTAGTGCTTTTGAATTTGGGATATGAATGCACTAACACAGTTTCTGCACTCATTCTTCTTGCTTTGCATTGCCATGAGGAAGAACAGAACTAGAAAAAAAACTTTCTGCAATTCTAATCGTTACCAACTCAACAGCCCATGGGGTCCGTGTTCACAAAAATCTCTGGATGTGGGTCAAGTTCAGACTTGCCTCTTTTTGCCTTGAGGCATTTTTCTGCAAGGCTAATTCTATAGGGCAGAAGCACAGGACGTTAGACTGACAGCTATTTTTAGCGATTAAAGACACTATGTTTTAAGAAAGAAAAGAATTGCAATTTTCAGAATAATTGTGCTATGCAGCGAAGATTACACAAATACTCCAAATGTGAAGACATGACATCTTTTCCATGACAGCACTTGTGTTCTGTCCTAGTCAGTGGCAGCTTATTTGTTTCATATTGTTTTCAGAGATTCTGGGGTACCTAAAACAAAGTTGTGCTATTTTTCACGTAAAACAACTCCAACAGCAGTCTGATGTAAAAGTTCTTCTTACAATCAGGTTAAACATAAAGAATGCAATATTTTAATAGTAGGAAAGGCTAATCATGTAGGAAGCATTGTTTTGTAGAGTGAGCACTATTAGGCAGCAAACCTCAGAGCAGATTGCCGCAAAGAATGAACAAAGCTGGGTTTTGAGCACTTATCAAGTGTTTTTTTCCAACCCCTGCTGCTGCTCATTATATCTCTGGGAGATGTTCTGACAAAAAATGGAGCTGGGGAATTTCACATCTCTAGCCAACAGAGGAGTGTCAGAGAGGCTGATATCTGTCAATAAAACTGGTATTTACAGCACAGCAGAACATGATGAAAACCAAGATACAGATGTGTGTGAAATACCCCTGGTACCCCAAACAAGGAGGTGGAGTGGAGCCCCCCTCATAAACAAGACTTGCCTGCTGATCCAGGAAGATAAGCATTTAAAAAGAGGCTATCAAGAGCCACTCATGAGCAGTCTCTTCTTCCAAAGTAATTTTCCTGGAAGATACAGGGAATCAAGTGTTCATTGATAATGTTTACTTTGTAAAGGAGTTGTGTGGGTCAGATTATCAAATCTGCTTCACTTACTTTTCACAGCTCAACCAGAATAAAGGATCTAAAAATAAGACACATTTGCCAGCTAAGGATCCTGTCAGTACAAGGCAGTTCAATATAATTACAAAGTAGTATCCCACCCTTCCTAGAAGAGGAAGCATGTTGGAAAGGGCTGTAGTTTTCTTGCACTCTGCTTACTTTGGCAAACAGCTCCTTCAGACCGCTTGCTAATTAGCAGTCTTCGGAACAGCACTAAATTCTCCTAATACCACAGCTCATGCAGAACCATCCCCAGAATCAGGAACCAGGCAGTCTCAGCCATGACCATGGTGAATATGAAAACAAGCCTGTTACAAAAAGTAGCTTTGTTCTATGAAAAAAAAAGATATTTTAATTTTATGCTAATTCAGAAAAAATGCAAATGTTGAAATATCTTAATTTTTTCAAGACAGTTTTTCCTGCACAACCTCAATAGAGATTCACAGCCATGCTTTGCTCAATAAAGCTGTACAATCCTTCCTCTTGAATTACAAAGGTTATTTTTCTTGTTTGCATAGACACAAAATTTGTGTGAGAGTATAAGGCTCACCTGTATGTTAATTATTGATTTTTAAAATATTTTAAATTTTGGAATATGAATTTGTCCCATCCAAGCATCTGACTTATTGTGAAAGTGTTTTGGTCATAATAAATAGTTGACTGCATATCATCCATATATTTTCAGAGCTACTGAAAGTAATTTTCAGACACCTCTGTATTCTTCTCAAAATTATGCTGTCACCAAGAACAATTATAAGTGACTGTTTCTTCTTCCTGTCATTCTGATTATATTCAGTATTTCCCTTTAGTTTTCTCTCCTTGCTGGATGGAAAGACGAAAATTGCCTATGCTCTCAATTAATTTTCCCACTCTGCAAATTAAACTTCCTGAAAATTGTTCCCTTAAAAATGAATTTATTACTTTTGCAACTGCAATCAGTCTGCACCCAGATAATCTCATCCTCACTCTCTCTCATATATATCTGCTAGTTCCAGATGGTTCCGCCTTATTATGCCCAACTCTGGCATGAGGATGGCCACACAGAAATGGGGGAGTTCAGAATAAATAGGCTTTTTTTTTTTTCTTAAATCTGACCCCTACTAGAAAGTAGGAGTGTGCTGTTTGTGAGAGACTTTCTCATTCTGTGGAGTTCCACCATTTATGAGATGCTGAAAGTTTCTGTCTCAGCGTGTTGCTGAGACAGAAAAAAGTAGGTGACATTTGACTAGCAAGGTCACTGAACCAAATAGAGCCTCAGCATCACAGACATGAAACCTCTGTGTATCATACCAAAAATAACAAAAAAAGTGTTTTGCATTCTTCTACAAAAGATTGGAAAATTCCTAAAACACAACAATGTGTTGGGAAATGGTTCCAGTGGGATTTGCTGCACCATTATTACAGCAATTAAGGTGTGGTAGACTGTCCTGCAGCTCCCCAGACCCTCCTGCTTGCCCTTATTGAACATATCAGTGGCCTTTGGTTTTCCAGTCCTCTGTAACCTCTCCCAGGCACCACAGTTTTCCAAAGATAATCAAGAGTGGCCTCACAATGACATCAGCCAGCTGCCTTAGTCCTCATGGTTGCGTTCACTTGTGTCCCCCAGCTGTGTATGTGCACTTGGTTTAATATTCTGTAATGTGATCCTCTGGAGTATAAAACTTCATTGCTTCGGCCTTCCTTGTGGGTCTCAGGGAGCTGTGATTCCTCAGGACAGAATTTATCAGTAAAAGCTGAGGTGAAGAAGGCACTGGGTACCTCACCCTTTTCCATGTCCTTTCTCTCCCACCCCATTCAGTGTCAGGCACTCATTTTTGCTGATCTGTCTTTTGTTGTTGATGGCCCTGTTAAAGTCCTTCATGTCTTTTCCAAGATTCATCTGTAGACAGGCCATCCTAATGCCATTCCTGCATAGTCAGAGAATATCTCTGCATTCCTCTTCTTCACCTGATCCAGCTTTCACCTCTTCTACTATTCCTTTTTAGGTCTGAGTTAGGTAGGGAGTTCATCCATCGTAGAGTCATTAAGGTTTGAAAAGACCTCTAAGGCCATCAAGTCCAATTGTCAACTCAGCACCACCATTATATTTATCACTAAACCATGTCCTCAAGTGCCATATCCACATGCACTTTAAGGGATGGTGACTCTATCACTTCCCTGGGCAGCCCCTTCCATTGCCTGACCACCCTTCCCACAAAAAAAATTTCCTAATATCCCTTTCTCTCTACAATCTCCATTCAAGCAGCTGTAGAGAACAATAAGCCCCTCAGCCTTATTTTCTCCAGGCTAAACATCCCCAGGTCCCACAGTTGCTCCTCATGGCATGTGCTCAGGACTCTTCACCAGGTCTGTTGCCTTTCTTGGGACATGCTCCAGTATGTCCTTGCAGTGAGGCCCAAAACTGAGGAGAGGTGTAGGGCTCCTTCCACTTTGGTTTGACTTCTTCCACATTGGCATGGCTCATTGTTATGCATCCTGAAAATCAGTCAGAGCTCCTGGTCTGTTCTTCTCTCCATGACCACCTCCTAACAAGTAGATCCTTCAAGAGCCCAAAGTCTGCTGTTCTGTAATCCAGAGTCATGCTCCTCCTATTTTTTAGCTCAGAATGGGCTCTCCATCACCTCATGGGCAGCCAAGACTGCCCCCAACTTTCATATCTCCAAGCCTTTCTTGTTTGCAAGCATCCAGTCTAATGGTGGGTCAGCCATTGTTGGATCACCAGTCACCCCTGCTGGGAAGTTGCCATCAGTGCAATCCATGTATCAGGATTGCTTGTTTAATGCAGTGTCCATCACATAATAGGCCCCCTATGACAAGTGGGGTTTTGAACATGAGGCTTCTTCCCCTTGTCTGAAGACAGCAGCATCCTCTTCCCCGTCTGGCAGTCTGTAGCAGATACCTGCCACAGCACGGTCTGCCCTCTAATCCTAAGCCATGAACTATTGACTGCCTAATTGTCTGTCCCGGGGCAAGGCTCCTCTGTTAGTCTCTGACAAAAAGCTGAATGACTCCACAACCTTCCCCACAAGCTGTTGGTGCTGCAGTGCCTGTGTCCCCCCACTGCAGCACGCTGGCTGTGGGAGCTGTCCCACCACATCTGTGCAAGGTCACAGACCTGCACCCACACACAGGCTTTTCATTCCTCCTGCTTTTGTCCCATGCTACACACATGCATCAGTGTAAAGGCATTTCAGAGGGGTGCTCCAAACAGTTAATTTCTCATAAATTATGAGATCTCCCCCCATGATGCTGTCTGTGGCACTTCCCTGTTTGCCTTCATGTGCATCAAGTGGGCGTCCTTTGTGCTGCTTTGCTGTTCTTAAGCTCTGTCTTATCTACTGCCCCTTCCTGCCAACACAGCCCACCACGCCCCCAATGGACTGCGGGTCACCATCTCTCTTCACCCCCTCCTTCCTAGCTTCCAGGTCTTGTCAGGAGGCTTTGCTGCCAGTCTGTTGGCAGAGATAGTTTTGCCTGAATCCACCTCAGAGCTATTTTCTAGAATCCACCTAAGCACTAATTTCAGACATTTGCATTACTAAGTAGAAATCACACAAAGCTAGGCTGAAAGAAATCTCTGAGACAGGATGAAGCATACCCAGCTCACTCTTGATTACACATTCATCTAATGTGTCCTCAGAAATCTCCAGTGAAGGAGACTGCACAGTTAGCATGTTCTAGCACAATCTGTCCCTACATTTACATTTTCTTAGCATCTAACTTAACTCTCTCTTGGATAAATTCTGCTAACTACTTTTGTCCTATACTCAGTGGATAAGAGGGAATTTGAATTTCTCATCATTATAATAATCTTAATATTTCTTTTTAGACAAGCTTTCTCATAATTGTTTTGTTCAGAACAAAGAAATCACAACAAATAAGCAAATTCTCAAGCCTCCCTCACAAGCCATTTTCTAAACTTCTCATATCTCTTTTGACTTTCCTTTCAACTCTAAGCAATGTTTCTCTATTCTGAAAACCAAGCATCTGACATAATGGTCTAGTTAAAATGCCATATGTAAAACAAAATACCTCCTACCTCCCATGATTTAGATACAAACATTGAAATTACTCTGCTTCTTTTTTTTAGCGGTATGAAACTGCAGTTTTGACTGTGATCTATGTCTGCTCCTGTGTACAGTATTATCGCCCTTGCTTCAAATCTTCTGTTTGAGTATTTTATTCTTAGTAAGTGTAGAAGTTCTGTTATGTGTAATGATTTTCAAACCACTTCTTCAAACTGCCATGACTTTTGAATTTAATCCCCCAAAATATTCCCATCTTATTAGTGGATAAAAAAAAAAAAATCTATTTTTTGATGGGTGATGAGTGTTTTCTGATCATTAATGAGACTGGAACAAAGCATGGAAAAAGTCTGTAAAGAACGTTATATAATATGTCTTCTGAATGTGACAGAGAACTGTCATAACTACTTTTTAGTACATTTCTGCAGCCAGTGGGTGCACCCACCAGATGGCAATTTCATCCCGAACATTTCCTCAAGTTGCTGATGAGAATGTAACGTAGTGTGTCAAAAGCCTTATTAATGTCCAAATATATCACATCCCCTGCTTTCTTCGTATCCACCAGGCCAGTTACACTGTCAAAAAGAAACACAGACTGATTTGACTTGATGTATTCTTGATAAATTGATGCTAGCTGTTTCATATCACTTCATTATTTTATTATCTATGTGCCTATAAACTGATTATTTAACAAAATTATTTGGATAACTTTTTGAATATTGAAGGCAGGGTGATTCTTCTACAATTTGTATTTTGTCATTGGCAATATTTCACAAAATAATGGTCCTTTCTATTGTAGTGAGAGCGTTCTTAAATGCTCAAGTGAACAGTTTATAATGTAATTGTAGATATTATATATTTTTTAAACTAAATTACAAATTTGCAGAAGAACTTTTACATCTCTGTCTCTCTGAATTCGGGTTTTGCCTTTTGTTTCTTCTACTATTGCAATTGTGTATGCTACGAGCCTGGTTTTTTACTCTGTAGTAAGTTATGAGGACTCCACAGAGATATTCCTTCTCTGAATTACCACAGAACCCCCTTTTTTTATACTTCTTCAAAGTCCTCCTCAGGAAGATCTTTCCTCATGATCCTTACACAGAATTAGTGAAGCAAAAGTGTTGTACTATGGGTTTGTCTGCAAACTCCTAACAACAATTAGCAAAACAAAGCCACTGACTGCATGTTTTATCCTTCCTTTGATGATTGTTTTTGCACATTGCAAGTGTTTAGGAATTTAAACTATTTCAATGTTTGGACAGTGAAGCTTTAGGGTACTAAACAAGAGATCCAGTAAGATATATCTACATCAATCTTAGTTATATATTAGCCTTTACCTCCAAACTTTTCCTTTTTGTGTTCAACCTGACAAGATAAACACAGAGAAGGAATTTGTAGTTTCTAAGAGACAACAGATTTAATTAGTTCATAGTACAATACAGTGCACCAAAGGATGGTGAGAAATAATAAACCAGAAAGTGCTTCAGCCTCGAGACAATCTTGCTAACAAGTGTTATTCTTAAAAAAGACTCAGTAACTAAACACTTTTAGGTTGCTGTAAGACATCTGGATGCTTTGAATGACATATAAGACAATTATGTTGTGAACTATTTGGTCTAAGTCATTATTAGGAATGGTGTTCCCTTACTGTCTGACTCCTAGGATTATACTGGATGCAGTAGGACTGTTTTCTGTGGCACACAGTCCTACAGCTTCATCTTGTCTGGAGGTGCTGAACTAGTAGAATATATTATCCAATATCCACATTAACTTAGCACTCAGGTGCTGCAGAGTTAATCAAGTCAGAGATAACATCACCCCAGTTTACCCTGGCAACTTATTTTTAACAGGAGAGAATCCTTTTTGTAAGTCAGGGCCTTCTTTTTGTTGGTCATGCTGCTCCTGCACTCTTAGTGCAGAGACCAGTTCATCTCCATGCAGTTTGCTCTCCACTGCAGGATTTGCCAAAATAAGGTCACTGTAATTCAGTTTTCAGAGGGAGCTTGCCTGTGATGCCTCAGATGTTGAAACCTGGGTTACATGGAAGGATGAGTAGGAGGTAAGCCCATTACACTGTACTGGCCTTCAGTGAGCTCCTGGGTGGAAGTGAAAGGGACAATTTAAGCCTACAAAGCCTTAAATAGTCTGACAAGGATCTAAATAATAATGGCAAGAATCCACTGCTGAAATAATTATTCTGCAGTGTAGCCTGCAAGGGTACCAGAGAAGCAGAGTCTCTGCAGAGACATGACGGCCAGCCAGAATTTTGCCCTGAGAAATCTTCGGTTTTACTCTCCTCACCCATGCCATTAGTCAACTTTCAGCATTCTGTAACAACCAATACTCTCATACTTCAGAGGAAAAGGCAAGAGCAAAGTTTGAGGAGGTGGGGAATAATCGATGTAAATATACAAGCGAGCACAGGATTATGTATTAAAAATTAACACACTAAGAGCACAGATGTATGTAGGCACCTCTAACTATTGCAGTGAATCCGTGTGCTCATGCTTTCTCATCTATGAGCACTATGAACACTAACTATCCAAACTTACAGATAAAAAAGTGCCAAATTTAATCCAAAACTTATTCAAACGAGTTAAATCACATTAATGCCAGTTCACAAGCATTTTCTCAGTGATGTTTCTCTCTCTTTAGATCTCAGACCATTGATAGAAAGACAAGACAGTTGATCAAAGTAAAATTAAACTGCCTGTGGCTGAGATTAGGGAAAAGAAGTAATAATTGCTAAATGAGAGAAGGCACTTCCCTGCTAACAGACACACAGAAACCTTAGGTCTGTATTTGAAATGCTGTGGACTTAACAAGTTTGTGGGGGGGAAAGCTGGCATGACATTAACTGCGTGCTGCTTGGCACTCAAGGGAATAGAAAAAATGCAACAATTAAATTTTCAAAAGGCTTTCTTGGTAACTCATATTTAAAGTTTCAGTTGCTGTTTTAATCACTCTTGTTAGCAGACAGGAATTCCTATGAAACAGACTGCCAGGAAACTGGCTTGTTTTCAACACCCTTTATACTCCCGTCAAAATTGAAGAGGGATAACTTCATTTGTCAGTCATTTTACACTTCTCAGCCCTTTTCTTTCTCTTTCTGCTTCTTTTATTTACAGAAGAGAAAGAGGGACCCACACACAAAAAATTTTTTTCTCCTTCATAACTGCACACTCCTTCCCAGCCAAATCTGCAATTTTGAAATTGATGCAGTTGCCACATAGGACAATAGAATCTAGTAATTCTTCTAAGGTACTGCAATGTGTGTTTACCATGTTCTGATGCCATCCCTTGTGACTCCACAGGGAATTGCAGGCATTCCAACGCAGAACACTCCTGAAGCTGCTTTTGCATGGAAAAGTAGTGTGAGCAGTTTATGGTCTCTCAGAGCTGTTTAACACTGATGTCCATTCTCAAAGGAATAAACAACTTTCAATATCTCCTTCAATCCCCTAAAATCAACTTGCACGTAGGAGCAGCAGATTTCTTATCAGGGCCTGAGTTAATTTTTTAAATTTTGCACTAATTTCCTGATTTGAAATTAACGACAATATCAGTTCTGCTTACTGAACACTATAAAATTAATGTCTACAGGCATTAATTAATGTCTACTGCAATTTTTCTGCAGCTTGGCAATGCAATGCATCAATCTGAAACCCACTACACTGAGTCCTTTGGTATTTCCTTATTTTCTAAATGGTGGCCGCATAAATAAATTGCAATATTGTTAGGATGGTGTAGCAGGTTACTTCTAGCAAGCATTCATAATTGCTTGCAGCCCATTTAGTATGTCTCCCCTTTATAGGCATTTGCGAAAATAAAAAGTTTATTGCTGTGTAGAGCTGCGATATAAAGCAATTGCTTCAATTATGGAGCACATATCTTTTAATGTGATTTACAGAAAAGTTAGCTGGTTCTTCTTTGAGTAGCTGAGGCATGCCCCTTCAGATGGAAACCATACCATATAACATCACTGTTGTCTGTATGTGCACACAGACACATGACAAAGATAAGATACACTCATGTATACGAAATTAGGTCAAAGCATATGTGAAGAGAATACTCTTCACATATACGCAATTGTACATTAGAACAAAAATTAACAGTTATTAAACACAAGCAAGTTCGACTGGAATGATAATATCAGAGAGGAACAATTCTGTAGCCTGATCTATAAACGGTGGCAGATACTACTCAAAGCCTGTCCCTGAGTGCTCTGGAGAACCACTGGATGGCATCAACCTGTAACGTTATCAGTTTCTGCTGCTTTTGTCTTTATACAGCTCTGCTGATTATTCTACTGCTTGCTGCTGCTTTATACACACTCTAGTGCATTCTTCATCTAACCCCCCAATCTTATGAGTACATTCCTTTGGGAAAAAAGTTAACATAGTTAACTATGTTACATAGTTATCATCCTAAATAAGATACTAACTGTGACCTTATTGCCATTTCAACAACTGATTTTAATTATACTACAATATACAGCACCAGCTGCACAATACTGGAAAATAAATCTCATTTATGCAGTTCATAGAGTCTAATAAACTTGTTAAAGACTCATGATTCTCTTATGCTCAACAAACTTTTAAATAAAAAGACAGTTTAGAGTATGAAGTCATGTACTGTCACAGATATTTCTTGCTTTACATTTTTTAATATCTGCTGGTCAACCAGGATAATTATATAACTGGTCATATTCTATAAAGAAGAAATAATGTGTTTCATAATATCTGAAATTCAAATGCAGGAATTTTACTGAATATTCATTTCTAATTGTTGTGAAAAGCACTGCATCTCATGTTTAAAAAACTTGCCTCTTGTCAAAGGTATTGGTTTCATGAAACATCTGGCTATAAAGTTAATGCTGTCAATGGGAACCTTTGTAAGAGGAGTTATTTGCATGCACGTCACACTTTGCAGGAATGGGGCCTTTACAGGCTCGATTCTACCTTCAAGTATATCTGAAAAACTGCATTTTGAGCCAATGCAAATTAGAAAGAAGAACTGAGTGCTGTTTGTAGAGTTTGGCATCACTGATAGCCTTCTTCTAAGGAGAGGAAAAGTGCTTGGCTGGGACAGCAGCCTGTTATAGATAAGTGCTGAAATTCACTGTCTCAGCTGCAGTGTGATACTGTTGACTCTGTACATGAGTTTGTACACACTATTCCAGCTGTGCTGTGTACATCTGGCACGGGGTACTTGTGTTGATGGCCATTGCCGAAAAAAAACCCCAAAGAGCTACACTGGACTGATAATGCACCTTATGTACTCCCTATAGAAATGACAGATTTGTCACTGTCTTTACTGGGTCTACAAGCCAAGGTCTGCTGGTAGGAGCCTCACATCTCTTGCTCATGTTACAATTTGCCATCTCATGCCCATCAGTGTTCATGCCCTCATGTTGTTTCTGCTTCACTTGAAGGCGGGAGTCAGCTTCACTTATCTTTGAAATATTCAACAATGAGCATCCAGTAACAGTCCCTATAATTCATTTGGGCTGTCTTAATTAACATGAGATTTATTGAAGGGAAAGAATCAAATTAAACTTTAAGCAGAGTAAAAACATAGTCAGATTAATGCCATGATAAATTTAAGTCTCTAGGCCAGATTATTTTTTTTTTTAAGGTTGCAATTTATTAGATAGATAAGAAGGAATTTTTAAAAACTGCATTTCATAAAGTTAATTTGCTGCTGCCCAACAGCAATGGGCTCTCAAGGCTGGATCCAATAAGATATTCCAGAAAGTAAGGACAGGGATGGCTATCTTTCAAGCATCTCCCTTCACAGGTTTGGTGGCCGGATTAGGTAGGTGGACATAGATATCCTCAAATGGAAACCAGCACGATTAGAATCTTGAGTGGAAAGCTACCTAGAGCTAGGCAATAGGATGGCAAGATCATTAAATCTTGCCTCTTAGGCACGTCATACAGATTCCTCTTTTTTCCTTTCTCCAGCATAAAATCTACACATCAAATACACTTCTGAGATTTTCTTTAAAAACAAAGCTAACAAAAGACGTGGTTTTCCATTTACACATAAAAATTGGTATCTTAGACCACTGATCAGGAAGAGGGGAATTGCTTCCTGGCTCATTGAATAAAATAATAATTAAACAAAAAAAGTAACCTTGAGACTACAATCAATCATCTACAAAGGCAGTTTGTGTCTCCAATCTGATAATGCAAAGTGACAATTTTCCAGGATACAGAAAAATGCCAGTCAATGCCTGGAACTGGGAGCTTAAACACTGAACAAGTAATTGAAATGTGTCCCAGTTCCTGGGCAAACAAACTCACCATCATTTCGTGCAATCTGAAGGGTTACATTTCACAAGGACGAAGCAACTGTCACAGAGGTTATTGCTTGGTGTTTTTTTGAAGTCCACCTGTGTCAGAATGTATTAAGCCTAAAGATTAAGCTGCTCAAACTTAATAAGAGGAGTGATGCTTCCCTTCCAAGTACTGGTGTAAAACAATAAGAGCTTGATCCATTCTGCCAAGACTGATGCAACTCATCACGTGTATTATCATTCTGGAGGATTTTAAAGCAGTGAATGGAGTGTTACTAGTTTAGGTTACAGCTGTGCCATTTTGGATTTAATCACATAATTCTGCTGAAGTTCCAGTTAAGGTTCTTGAACTTTATCTCTTAATTCCAGTTTTTAATTTATCTGTTAACCTCCTATCTTTTTTCTTCATATTGCATATCTGCTCAGCACTGCAAAAATAAGAACAAAAGAAAGTAGTCATTAATATTATTCTGTAGGTTCAAACTTCTCTTCACAGAACCTCAAGTCTTAACCAAAATTTACTCAACCCTTATAAAACTAAGTTTGTGAAGTCAGCTGACCTGATGTTTATGCACAATAATCCAATATCTGATCTTAGAAAACATAAAACTAAGCAGTTTAACATTGGCTGATGCAGATACCAGAAAAAGAGAGAAACTGATCTTTCTGGCCCCAGAGATTACTGGCACGGAGGGATGGAGTCTCAGCTTCTGTTTTCTGCAGCTGTATTCTACCACAGCGTGGAGAGGCCATTGTCACTGCTTACCTTTCTTCAAATAAGATGAAGTAATGCCTGAAAGGATCTCTGATAAATCTGCACCAATAAACTTCTGCAGATAAGTGCAGCTGAACGAGTGGCATGCTTTTTGGTTTGAAAGGGAGTCATCTCACAGAAGAAACCCTTCCTTTTTATTCTGGTTTTCTATGATAACTGACTCCAGGTGATGCAAAAGGGGCAAATACTGGTAGTGTGCAGCAAAATATCATCAGCTGGTAACATGCTTCTAAGTAAGTCCAGAATTCCCACTGTATTTACTTCTGCAGAGCTTCTCTGGCCAATGGACTGCATATCATCATCCATAACTGATTTTTTTAATAACAATGTGGTTAAAGACATGCATCTGGCAATGCAATGAAAATCAGAGTATATCACTAAGAGGTTTCTGAAAAGTCTTTCTTTGCTTAAAAATCAGGCTTTTCTCTGTACAGTCCCCTCCATTTCCCTACTGAAGCTACCAGTAGGATGACAGACTTGCAATAGTTATAGAAAGTGACCTCATAATTCAGAAATTTAGGCTGGATTTGAGACCACTGGCCTTGTATTTTAATCTCAACTATACAATTTATTAATATTGGGTGAGGGAGCACAGATTAGGACAAGATTTATACAGCATAGACAGATACCAGATTAAAACAGCCTATCTGAATATTTTATCTAGTCTGACTCTCTGGAAGACTCATCTATGTTGGTTTAGTTATATTGAAAAAAAATTACTTTTCCAAGAAAGCACTTTCTGCTTTCCCCCCTTTGACCCTTTCCATCTCTCATGCTGTCAGTTACTTCTGGATTAAATCCACTTTTCTCCTCAAATCCCAGTCCAGTGACTTGATGTCATTTGCTTGTAAAAATCTGACAGACTTCATCATCCTATAAGAGAAACTGATTTGAACTCTGATCATTCCCGTGATACAATGTCTGATCAGGTGCTATGTCTGAAGTGGGTAGAATAGTTTTTTGTTCCTGGTAGATTAGCCATATCTTTCATTTCTGCTGACATACATGTCTAGGTCTAGTTGTACTTTCCAGTTCCATCAAAATTTAATATTTCAAATGCACCTGTCATGCAACTGGTGTATTACTCAGTAAAAGGAGGTCAAGGTGCATGGATCTTGGATGACATTTCAATTATTCTTGCCTGAAGACAAATCATGTGTTTTGTCTCTGTATCTTAAGAAAAGGGTCCACAACTTACACTTCTGCCAACATTTTCCCTTCTCTTTATAAAATATGAATTATTTATAAATTTTACAGGTTTTAAACTGTCATAGCGTTGAGCAGTTTAATGTGAAATATTCCATTCCAGCATTTGCTGAACAAATCCAGATAAATGCTAGCACTTTCCCTCATGCCAAAAATAACCTGAAAACAAATAGCAAGCCACTTATCAAAACAACAAAGAAATAGTATTTTCTGATTTATTGCCTATCACTTGAGTACTGTTTGAACTTTCTGCACGGATGATTAATATTTTACAAGAAGGAAAACAAATAGTGGACAGTCACTGTGCTGGAAAACCAAATTTGCTCTATTAATGTGTATTAATTTGCCATAAAGTTCAACATGTTTCTAGATTTGAGAAAAATGTTGCTAAACTAAACTTAAACTTAAATCCAAACTTAAATCAAGAATAAGTCCCTCACGAATCACAGGAATATATAATCTAGTTTGGGAAGGATTTTCTAGCAGATACAGTAGCTAATACCTTATACTACTTCTAATAATGTCAACAGTATAAATGTCTTTGTAGTAGTGGTAGAGCTCAAAGGGGAGACATGATAACAATCAGATTTGCCCACACACAAACTCCAGAAGAGAGAGAAGACTTCAAAAATAAATTAAATAATCCAGACTATTTCTGTATAACCCCTCCTCGCACCAACCAAATCAGATGGCATTCACATAGTGACTGAATTTAGTATAACCACAGTTTTCTGAATATTAGTCTTTATGCATCCCTTATCCACAGGGACACTCCCATATCTCATATTCTTTGACTGGCACTGTAATTCAAGGACTTCAAGAGTCTTATCTCAGAGTCATTCAAAACTTGTATTCCATCCAGCACTTTGAGTCACCCTGGAAGCATGGCAAGGTGATGGAAAAGAGAAAAAGAAAAGTAGATAATAGTATCCGCAGAGACAAACCATTTTGAATTACTGCCATTTCTAACAAGAAGTAGGTTTAGAATCTAGTAGTAGGGGAGTCTTTTTATAAGAATGTCAAAGGGCATCTCAGAGGGAGCCAGGAATGTGGCCCCTTGTAGCAGAAAATGGTATGTTTTCAACTCATTACTCATTTTCCTTTTTGTACTGAGGGAATTGGTCTTTCACCTTACCTGGCAGCCTGGGGATTACTGACTCTTTAAAACAGTCTGGTGGGTGGTTGCTTACACCTGGTAACTGCAGTGCTCTGCAAGTTATTTCATGCTGAACCTGTCAGGGTGAAAAGTTCTCCCTTACACAGTGAATACGGCCAATGTAACATCTGTCAGGATTCAAAATGCCACTTCTCTTTTAGGAGGACGAAATCGCTGCAGGAGAAGTGGATTGTCTGAGTTTTGATACATTCTCAGGAGGAGTGGACGACTGAGGGTTCATATGCCTCCTGTTTGCTTGCGTTCAGGCATGTGTTAAGACCATAAAGTTTGAAGGCAGAGAAATATTGACACTGAGACTGTATCCTTTTACCACTCCTATGTGGAGACAATGCTGGAGAAGTGACACTATAAATGCCCACACGCTGCTTCAGACTGGCAGCCAGCTCTGAAGTAGCCTCAGGTGAAATCTTGCAAGTGAAGCCATACAGGATAATAATTATAATAACACTATGATGCAAGGATTTCAGCTGATCATATTGATGATATTGACCAGAAATCTTGCTGAAATAGCTCAGGATCTCAGGACAGTTCCAGGAAAGAATGGAACTGAACTTATTATCTGGAAAAAAGTCCTGAGATCCTAATGAGCACAACAAGGCTGATGCCATGGTCTTGAGCTGAAGATCCATATGTGAAAACTGACTGAGCCATATTGGCTATATCCTCCCATTTTCTCTTGGACAGACAGAAGGAAGCGATACAGAGAGTAACAGAAAGTTATTCTATATCTCTCAGATGAAAATAAGCTATGTAATTTCTGTAAGGGACAGTGGTTTACAAAACCTATTTGCAAATTATTTCAGATGTTGGAGAAGAAGAAACTGAAACAGAAAAATGTGAAAAGCAAGAGAAAGAGCTAAACATATTGCTTTTTCTTAGGAAGAGATATCCTGTGTCTTCCCTGATGATCATGTGTTAGGATCTCCGTAAGTGATTCATAGATCAAAAAATATTTCCTTTGTCTGATCCTTAAACTGACGTGCGGGCTTGAAGTCTATAAAAGAATAGATGTTTTGCTTTCACAGAGAACTGACAACCTTTCAGCAACATCTCTCACTAACTAGGATGCTTCAACAGCTTGTACCTATGAGCCACCACAACTACAGGGACAGAAAGATGCATGCATAATGATGGAAAAATATGTGTACATTTTTTTTTCCATAATTTTCAGTACTTCAAAAAGATCTCTTAAAAATATAAGGGAAGTCAGTGTAACTTGGAGCAACATCAGAACACAGCATCAGAACAGCATAAGAATTGAGACTTTAAATGCAAGAAAGCATTCATAGTAAAGGTGTAATATCATTGTGATTGACAATGATAATGTCAATCCTGAGACTAGAGATGTAATCAACAGAAGTGATAATAAATATCAGATTTTTCAGTGCTAAGGGGTTCCCAATTCATCATACTTCTCTACTTGTCAGATTTGTAACACATTTTCCAAGAAAAACATCTCTATATAACCAAAGCAGGATTCCTGCTGGCCAGAAAAATCCTTATGGTAGCCTTTATTCTTCTACACAATTCAGATATAGTGAGGTTTAGAAAGAGGAGACCTGATAACTGAATTGCTATACCGAAGGCAATTTTAATGGTAAATCTGAATACGTCTTTCCGTGAGATTGAACTCTGAGGAAGTTACAGAGCAATTAGAGATGCAATTACAGTAAGTCATCAGGACCAGATGGTATTTCATTCAAGGATTGAAAGGAATAATGTGAAAGAGTGTACTGAAGAGGATATTTATTCTGCAGCTTCCAAAGAGGCAGGTTTCACTCTCGGCAGAATGAACAGCATACTGAAAGCCCTGGACAGCTGTCCACTGAGTTTCTGGTGGCACAACAGCAAACTCTGGTCTCTGGGTCCTTGCTGCTCCCTGAACAAAATAATGAGTCTTACACTCTAACTCTGAAATTCAACACATTTGAACTCTGCAAAAAACTTGACTTTGATGTTGAGTGATTTCTATTGAGAAAATGGTTTCAAGAGGTCAAGATGAAATCACAAACTTTACCACAATCTCAGATAGCAAAACTAGTAGAAATGCAGAAACTATTGTGTTTGTTCCTTCTTGAAATAGGTAATCCATATCGTTCAAGATGGATTGGTTGAATCTACAAAATAAATACAAAACTCTGGTTAGTAAGAGATGTGCCAGTGCAAAGGGCCAAACTGGCTAATGTGTAATCTGCAAACAGTGAGGCACAACTCTCATGGCAAGGGTATGCCAGAGGATTACAGGACTACCCAAGATCATATTGCCCCATCCCAGAGTAAGCTGCATGATTCTTCTGAGCTAAATCCACTTCTTTCCTGTGAATTATCAGTGAAACTCTCCTTGATTCTGTTAAGTGATGAATGTTTTACTAATGCTCTATTGTTGACCACTTGGTCTCGTATGGTCTGTAAACTTGGACTGAGTTTTGTGCATTTGCTTTTTTTTCTGCCCAAAATTTAGTATGAGGTTTTTTGTCAGCAAGGAACAAAACTTCAGGTGAACACTTGGAAAAGAAAAATGTAAATGTAAATGAAGTCTTTTATACATGTTTTAATTTATAGGATCATCAGAGTGTTTAATGTCATATCTATCACAATAATCTGAGAAGGCTCTTTAGGGAGGATGATATTTTAATTGCCATGGTACCAATGGTTAAGAACAAAGCAGCCTTGTATTTTTGATAACAATAACAAGTGGAACTGTACAGAAAGTATGGCACAGAAGGTATGGTACAGAAAGTCTGTACAGAAAATATGGCACAATATTCTGATATTCAATAAAGACTCAAAAATGCTTATTGAGTAACACATGGAATGTCTGAAACTGATATAAATATTTGAATATTAATTCAGGTCTTTAAGACTGGTAACAACTTCTTCAACAAGCAGAATACATAGGATTTTACACTGAATGGACATACATTTCAATCATGCTATGCTGGCCAATTAGAATTGATCAAATATAGAAAAGTAAATCAATCACTAACATTTAACAGCTAGAAAATATCTTTCCTTTCTTTTTCTGGGCACTTTTGCATACTGAGCCTATTCTACCATATATCCAGAAAATACTTTGCATAATCCAGTGCAATTAAACCTACTGTTTATGCAAGTTTTTCTTAAAATAGCAAGTGTTTCTAAAGATAGCAAAGCTGCTCCTAAAAGGACAGTCTTATAATCTACAAACAGAAGCAACTTAAATGAGAGTCAGAGAAAGTGCCTGAGAATCTAGTTCAGAAGTTGGTAAAACACTGATACAATTTGAGATGATCAAATTTAACATCTGATCTATCAGATAAACAAAAAAAAAAGAAGCACAAACTTTGGCACATTTTGTCCTTCATCACATTTGCCTGTACCTATGATACCTTTCTCTGCAGCAACCCCCAGGAGTCACATCCCAAAAAGCCAATCCCATTCCTGGGTGCCCAAGGCAGAGCAGATTAGTCAATCAAGTAACAACACAAGTATCTCTACACTGGGTTAGAGCACACAATGGCAAAAAGATGCCATTTTCACATTCTGCAGGAGGGTTAAAGGTTAAAAGGTTCTATCCTACAGAGTTATTGTATGCAATACTTACTTTACTTACTCATATGAAGAGAGAACTGGACTGTGCATTACTGAAGTTCGCTGATTGCACTAAATGGTTCCAGACATTAAAACATTACAAAGGACTTAAACTACAGCAGATTTGCAGAAACTGGGGAGATTGAACCGTCTTTCACCAGATGTTACAGAAATGAGCTCCTTGCCTTCTGAAAGCATAATGACAATATTAACTAAATCCCTGGAAAACTTACTTGGGTTTGGGCTGTGCAGGACTATGAATAAATAAATTTCATGACCTGGACAGGAAAACTGAGACAAAAGATTATGCCAGCTAATACTGTACCAGATTTTTGATTCCAGCAGTACCACAGCATCCATCCATATTTTTCAAGAATATTATAAAAAAAATCCATATTTTTATAATTTTGAGTGAATAGTTGAAACTACAAGATGGAGCCATGAGACAATGAACATAAGCAAACCTGAATTTCTAAATTTTATTAACAACACCTAAATCTGTGACACTCTGGAAAGGAAATAACTTTGGGAAAGACATAGTTCACTAGCCATTTAAAATATGTCTTTGAACTAAAAATTTTATACTGTTTATATTCTATTAAAATCCCTCCCATCCCCTCAGAAAAAAAATGCTGAATATAGCTGGACAACTGTCAGAGCATCTGGAATGGAGAATCTATTAGAAAATAAGAACATGTAACCTGTGTCATTTAACAATTTAGCAATGTTTCCTTATAAGATTTGCAAAGTCTGGAGAGGTGAGCAGCTGGCATGCTTCTGTGCTTTGATGGTTACTTGTGGTGAATATTTTCCTTTTTCCAGTATGCAGAGTGCAAAGTGGCAGTGGCTCTGCCACTGTTCCCAGCCATGTTGTGGACACAGCAGTTTCAAATCTCATCTGGTGGAGCCTGACTGTGGATTAGTATATCTGCTCTCTGACCATCCTTCCCTGTCTTTGTTCATCTCTTTCAATGTTTTTAGCTGGCAGGAAGACCTTTGGTTCACCAGGAGAGCTGGCTTATGGATAGTCTGTTATGCTATAACCCTAATTCGCCTAAAATTTCTCTCACTCCCAGCCTGAAACTCTGTTTCCTCAGTCATTCTCCATACAGTCTGCTCAGCTCACCCTCTGGATAGGTGAAGTATCCCTGGCAGTCATATGAGAAAGAGATATTTGACCGGCTTGCTACTGAAACAGAAAGTACTGCAGAGAAAAGGTCATGAGATTGTTGTCCCAGGAAATGTTTTCTGAAACATTAGCAGCTCTAAAGGAAAGACTGTAATTCTGATACTGTTGACTCACAGTGAGGATCTCAATAAGATGCCTGAAGCTATTATATAACCATGCCAAAGGATGGTTAAACCACACCTGAAGCAGTCACCAAACAACTGCAGAAAATACTCCCCCACATACGATAATTATTTTCATCTTCTGGGTTGCAAACCCCATGTGTGGTCCAGCCAGCCCTGCTTTGGAAAGGGCAACACCTGGGGCAAGGAGTGGAAAAACTGGTAAAGGCAACATGCACTTCTGCCATATCTGTTAATTCACCCTGTGCCAACTCAACTGGGTTAAAACAGAAGGGGAGAAAGGTAATCAATGCACCAACCTGGATGAATAACTACACATGGTTGCTCTATAGTGTGAGTGTAAATGCTTCAGGCTAGTTCATCAGACTAATTGCTATAGTCAAAGTAGGTAAACAGAATTTTTGCCAGTTCTCTGCCCCTTCACACAACAGAATATGACTTGTGATCTTCTACTGTGATCAGCACTGTAACACTCCTATAAAGTGTCTTCCTTTTAAGATGAAAACTAATATCATGTAATGATGGTCAGCAGAATTTTCTTTTAACATTTATAGTAATATAAATCTCCTTGTAAATTAGAAAAAAAATTATAACATCTTTCTCTCCTACCTCAAACCACATAAAACATTCTAAACCTCTAAATCCTTTTGGCAGTCTTTGTTCTAGGGGTGTTGTGGTTGGGTAGAGATGGTTGGGTAGAGGAGGATGTCAATCTGTATCAAACAGTTTAGTCCAGTCTTCATATTAAGTTTCAGGGCCAAAGCCAACCCAGATGCAGAAATACAGCTTACAGTAGCACCCTTCATAGTCATGACAGTAAAATTTTAGCTGTAGTAAAATTCCAATGGCTACTATAAAAGAAATTCTGAGCAATTTCCAGATTTTGGATGTTCTTACATATCCCTGGCTTAAGTAGAAACAATATTACTGCTGATCTTCCAGGGGTGCTGGGAAGCAAATAAAATGATTGTCATTCTTCATGATTTTTTTTTCCGTAAGTCAAAAGTTAATTACTTCGCAGATGGCAGAATGGTGAATGAAATGAATGCAGTCAGTTTGCCTAGAAAACTGGATTGCACAACATATGCAGTGAAATGAGACAGAAAAAAGGGCTGGCAAACAATAAATATCTATTTCCTTTTTGCTTTAAATAGATTAAAAGGTCAAGAGAAATATATGACTGACATTTGTCCAAATAAATAGCAATAAAACTAGTTATATTGGTCCACAAGCAATCTCAGACAGAGGGATGAGCACTAAATTGGCTAGTAAAAGACATTCCTCCACAACAATATATTTCTTTTATATTTTTAATCATAATAAATTGAGATAAATAGCCCTAAGTTTGCTGCTATTTTGCCATATTGCTAACAGTGATAAAGATCAAGTTTTATTACACATTTAAGGGATATAAAAGAAATAAAAAAAAACATTTTATGGTTTTTAAGTGTATTATATGTAGGAACATTGTAGACAGTAATTTGCAGGATTCATGGTCTGCACACATGGAACATTTCATACCACAGCAAAAGATTTCTTTTTATTCTTTTGTGCCACAGCTGATCATCTACCTCACTGATTTAACGCTGACACATATTGGGAAACTAAACGAAAAACGAGAGCGGCTACAGGCATCCCAGGACAGGCTAAGCTAGAACATTAGGGAACCAACATTAGAGACAAGGCTCAAAAGCCACAAAAAATATGTGTCAGTTCTGGCTAAATTCATTAGAGAGGTCTACACCAAAAACAACAAATGCAAGTGAGTGCTGTTTTTTTCTTAGTCCTAAACTTCATCTGATAAATTTAATTATTTCAAATATTGTATTGCATGTGCTTATGTCATGGCCATCAGAACCTCCCCATGGAAGTCCAACAGCTCCCTTATCCATCACCTGAGATTACGGAGAGGGATTTTTTAAAATCAGCTGCATTTGAATAGCCAGATGATGTAAACATGAAAGAAGGAACACCTAACTGTCCAAATTGCAACATTTCATCATTAATTTGTTTTCAATTTGTTCATTGTTGTGGTAAGAATTCTTTAACTATGAGCAGTCAGGAGCCTCAGCCCTGACCTGGTATTGTATGAACTTGGATGTATGAACTTGCAGGAAAAGTTCTGTGATCGGATTTTGTCAATGTACATCCAATATTTTCCATATATCCCTTTACTAGAGTGAGAGCATTTCAATAGCCAGGTCTGGAGCTCCTGCGGTACTGTAGGAACAGTACAATCCGTGGTGGAGGACTTTTCTTGTGATGTGACACTTTGGCACCTGAGATGATGTGATTTATACTCATTTCCAGTAATACATTTTTCACGTGTTAAAACATCCATTGGGCTTGGAAGTGAATTCACTGGTTCTGTTGTGTTCAGCAGAACACCAGAATGATGCAAACTCTCAGCGCAATAGCCAAGACCTACACACATGTCAGCAATGCTGACACATGCCTGTTTAGAGCTGAACTCTCAGGTACAGCAGCACTTTTGGCATGCTTGAAAATCCAAAGCCAGGACATGTCAGGTTAAAGAACATGGAGATGAAACCATCATACTCCTGCAGGGATTGGGATGTTCAGCTCAGGATTCATCCTCTACAATCAATTGCTCTTCAGAAAACACCTTTTAGGAGGGCAGATCACAGTTTTCATTTATGTAATGGTCACCCTCAGTAAAATAATTTGTACCTTAATAACAAAGCCTTTGCCTTGCTGGAATTTCACTGTATATGTAAGTTTGAAGAAAAATCTGAGAAATTCCAGTGCCTGATCCCCTTATCTACCAGCTGGGATTTCAGAGAATATTTTCTCCACGTCCCTCAAATATTGTATTTCAGGAAGAAAAGAGTGTGTTTTGGAAACAGATTTACTTAAAAAATAGCTACAAAAATGAAACCCTATTTAAGCTGAACCATGGTTATGCCTGTATTTTAAAAAATTCCAGAGCTTGATCTTGGCTTTAAACCATAAATCTATACTTGGCAAATGGGCTGAAGTGATAAATTAAGCAGAATGAAGAGACCTGAGAAACCAGGCTTGATGACGTGATGTAGTTGGCATGGATTCTTACCATACATGCAAATAGAATAGTGACTATGGGAGAAAGAGTTAATACATTTCATTTTAAAATCCAAGCTCCTACGTAAGAGGTTACTGCAGAGCTGTGAGGTGATGGGTAAAATAAAGGCAACAGTAATGAACTACAAAAAGATAACACAAGGGGCTGATTCCAAACACCTGCTTTAAAAGGTCAGGATAGGGGATGGAGGTGGGAAGGGTGGGGAGGAGTGGAGAGGGTCTTTGATGGTTTTTTAAGGCGGTTTTTTTCCTGCTATTTCAAAGAGAAATTGATTCAAAGTACCTAAGTATCAAACTATCCAAGTTAGACATTTAAACTCCCAGGGCAGCCAATGACAGATTTATAGTCTGCAGTCTCTGGGAATTCATGAAGATTCAAGAGGTCGCCAATCTGAGCTGTTTCCTTCTGGCACAGGCTACTGCCACTGTAGCCACATGGCAGAATGGATGATATACTCGCTGCAATTCAGTGCTCACACATTAATTTAAAATCACTGCTGACTTTCTTTTAGGTTAATGACTTAGGTGGCACTCTATGGCAGCCAAAATGTCATTCTGCCACTTCTAGCAGCAATCTGGAGAGCCCCAATAGATATCAGGCTTGGATGTTTGGTGACAGCAAATTGCCCAGAGTCCATCTGCTAGAGCACAGCTGACAGCAACCAAAGCGCTTTTAAAAGGCATTTCAATGTTCTTGCAGAGCCAAAGCTACCCTGGAAGGAGTGCTAAACTGTGCCTGACCACTGACCTCAGCCTGAGAATGAAGGTTCCATGGCAGGCACTTCAGTCTGCTCATATCCAGAACTGAGAATCCTCCTCTGCAACTGACTCCTCTCCTTTCAAATAGGAGGAACACTGCATATAAGGTAAGAAATGTTCGTGAGTAACAGCAAGCTCATCAAAAAAGAGGAATTCCTAGGATTCGTGTCAACATAGATCTGTCTCCACACAAATGCCAAAGAGAGTAAACACCTAATGCTTAGATAAAATCCAGGATGGAGAGAAAAAGCTGAGTTTTGACCCTGTTCCCAGAAATCTCTCTGTTTTCCATCACACAAATGGGCAATATAAAAAAAACAAACCAAAACAAAACCATGTATGGATTATGCTAAATAGATTACTCCAACACAATTCATCTATTGCAAATACAGACACAGAATGCGTATCAAAGGGAAGTAGCAAACTGATGCATTTGAATCCATCCCCTTCAAAGCTAATGAAAAGAATGAACAGTGAAAACCTAGCTTTACTTCATGACCTGAACAGAAACTCTGTGCAGAGCTGTACAAAGAAATAAACCTGGAATACAGGCTAGGACACAATCTTGTTTAGTATCTATGCAACAAAACCTTGGTTACGGTACCAAAACCAGATATTACGCTGTCAGTCTTCACAGAACTCAAAGAGATTATCTCTGCAAAGCATTAGCAGAACTGCTCATCCAGCCTTCCAGTTACATAATGAACTCTATGTAATTTGCTTGTGGTTGCACAGGATCATGCTACATCAGCTTTTCTTCTAACCTCATACACTTATATAGAAAGAAATCCCACAAAATATAGCTTCATAGCACACAAACAGGAAATATGGAAATATGTCAGGTGTCCAGCTCTTCCACACAGTGGAAGAAGAGCAGTTTTGTTATATTCAGGCTTTTCCAGCATGATTTTAGATCAAAATTTGGAAAAAAAAAAAACAAAAAAACCCCACTACTTAACCATATGCTTCTCACTCTAAGTATGCATCACCTGTTGACTTCAGTGTGAGTACCTATATGCTGAAGGTGTACAACATGTTGAAATAGCATCTTGGTCTGAAACCAAGATAAATCCTTCTTCTAGAGACCTGAAAGGATGTGGAGTTCATGTGTGAAAGATTTACAATTGTGTCAGGATAGAAAAAATAGAACATAACTATTAATGTAATTAGGAAGATGAAAAAGAAAGGGATCACAAAAATGGCAAGACAACTTCTATATTCTGGGATGACTAGAAGGATATTAATTCACAGTAATACAAAATTGGATCACTATGCCTTTTGCAGTTTGAATGCTACAGAGCACTGCTGAATTGAGGGTTGCAAAGAAAGAGGAATTTACTACACAATTAGGACGGCCTTGTGGCTCATTACTGATGTATTTAAAATGTTCCATCTTGCTTCTTAATGTTGGCAGCGATAATTTTGATTGTCACTCAAAAATCATGCTTTCTTGTTTGCCAGATCAAAGGGTTAGGTCACTTGGATCTTTTCTCTCTGCATAGGTATTTCTGAATTTGCCCTAATATTGTATTGGAAAATAAGCAACCCCAATTGTAGTATCTGGCATAAAAATTAGATCAGACTCCAAATAGACCAAAAATACTCAGTAACACCAGATAACAGGTCTATGAATTGTGGGCACTTGGGCATTTTTAAATTACATTTGATACCTTTTCCAAAAGCTATTTATAGCTTGGAGGAATATTCACTGAGCTGTGCAGTCCCAGCTCTCCCACTTACACATGGTTATATTTCTGAACATTCAAACCCCTGAGCATCAGTCAAGGCCTCTTAGTGCTATTGTTCAGGACTAAGTATGTATCATGCATTTCACTCATGAGGTTACATAAGGATATTTTAGGCAGAGCTGAGCATAAAACACAGGTTTTTAATGAAACAGCTACAAATATTCTCCCTTGCTGTGGCACAGAACAATGTTCCTAAAATACATGCAATATTACTGTTGTTCCACCTTCAGTGTTTAATGACATAGAAGTGCAGGTGTTTTAGGAACAGGCAATTTGTTAGATTGACTGTAAGAATAAAATAAATTGATTTATGAGCTCATCATCAGGTTTGAAAAGAAAGCAAAAACTTCAAACTAATGCATAAAAAAAACCCCAAAACTTCTGAGTTAAACTTGATTTTGTTATGTACCTAAGACAACTTGAGACAAATGGATAGTTAGCACTAATGGCTAAACCAGGTGTTTTTATCACTTGCTTGTTCCTGGATTGTGGAAGGCAAGCCAAGCACCAAATACCTAATGTACTATCACAGCATCATTTATGACTGTACTTCCTATGAGGCGCTGTGCTATGGTTCTTCTTACAGCACTAAAGGAAAACATTTGTTCTGAATATCAGAGAGATCCAAAAGTGGAAAAATTATTTATGTTTCAGGATATAAGACATACAAATGCAAGAATATTTACCAAGAAGTAGCTCAAGCACTGCTCTAGAATTTGATTACCTGATGATAACTATTGTGGTCTTTTAAAGTTTGCTTTATTTATATCAAAACTAAACTAGCATTTCTCCTTTGGCCTCACTGGCAACAGAACACTTCCTCTGTATAATACCTACTGCACTGCAGCCCTGTTCATTAGGATGCTGGAGCCATTCTTGCTTAAAAGACTCACAAGGTGATGTTGGCAGTTGGATTCAGCACTCCTGTCCACCAGCATGGTCTGCGTGCTCACTGGAAAGTCAGAGCTGCACAAATTGTTATGATTGAAAGGTCTGCTACCTCCAGAGGAAGTTCCTGCTCCCTTCTGGTCTTTGTGTTTGCAGACCACTGTCAGAGAAAAGATTGCCTTAACCTAATCTGTAGACATAGAGTTTTATTCATCAAAACTACCAGATGGTATTCTTTTATAATTCTAAATCTATAGGAAAGAAGGTAATCTTTGGAGAAATTTGTAAATTTGAAAAACCAAAAATCTGTAAAATAATTAATGGTTAATGCATAATGCAGGTCACAGCATTAGATAACAGGTAGAGCTGCTCTCAGCACCTTGACATTCTGCACTAGCAAGGACATCATCCTACCCTGCTTTCAGAGCAGCACTAAAAAAAGATCAGATTTTCACTACATCAACTCTGCCCTGCCATGCATCTGGAAAACATCCAGCTCTCTGAAGGACTCAAGTTCTGTTTCTAGCCTTCATCTCTGGTCTCCCCAGTAAACTAGATTATTCTACATGGTTATACTGGCAGTACACACTTGACTGCCCTTCTCTCCTCAGTGCAGTCAGGAACCACAATGAATGCTGAAAATCATCCTATTATGAAATTCCTTTCACTTCCATGGTTCTTCCTTAATTCCCACTGACATCATGCTCAGTCTTGGGAAGGATGAATTTGTATATCCAGAATTTCTCAGAAACTGCTAGAAGTACACATGGGGAAGGAAACTCTCCTTCCACAGAAACAATCCAGAGGATTTCTTTACATCTACACTGCACTAACAGACAGATTGAGAGCTTGTGAAAACAACAGACCTCATAAAAGCAGCTTTGAGAAGACTAATTAACTAGTTTCATGATATGAAGTTTGTGTTTTCTTAATATATAATCTATTTCAATTAACCATGAAGTAGAATGTTAATTACTGTTGTCATTTCATTTCAGACAGTCATATCAGTTTTAGAATGGACTTCACTGGATGTTGTTGAAAACACATTTCAAAATCAAACAGGTGACAAATTAAAGTGTTTTAAATAAGCACCATTCAAATTCGATTCTGCAAGTAGGTGGGAAAATAGTTTTGGTCTGCAGCCTAGACGCTGGATGTCGTGTCACTGTAAGGAAAAGCCTTTGTGGCAAGGAGATTAACAGACACACTTTTCCACATAACCAGAATTTTTACAGTAGACACAGATTGCACAGACATAGTCTGGAAGGGCAAAAAGAAGCAGGGCATTTCTAGACAGGAAGCTTTCCTCAAGAATTTTTGAATATTTTCTTGTACTAGCACATGTAGTTTCTTATCTGCACTTTGCAGCTGTCTAGCAGACACTAATGAGAGATTTCACGTTCGTACCAATTATTTGAAATATTTAATGTCCTTCTTAAGATGCATTTACACATCAAAGAAATGACTCAGTCCAAGCATGCCACAATGCTGCAGAGGAAAAGAAAATGTCCCCACTTTGTGCTGAAAGAGAAATGACTTTGAGTTCTCCTGCAGCTAAGGCTACATCATCAGTTTTATTTTAGATCTTCATTTTCAGAGGTTGATAACCCAGGGCAAAAGCGCTGTATCTGTACAATTCTGGGTAGACAGTATATCAGGTAAACACTAAAGTCATACCCTCCTTAGCCAGTTAGGGACATTTTTAGGCAGGCATCCAGACAGGGTCCCAAGAAAAACTTGGGCACAACAATAGTGAAAGCTGTTGTGTGTAACTAATAGGCAGCTGGATTCTGAACCAAAAAAACCCATCCTATCTTATGTAACTTGGGTGTTGTAGCCAATTCTTTTAAGGTCTGAGACAAATTACTAAAATTCTCTGTCCATAAACACACTGTTCTGGGAATAATAAATTGTTTTCTTTTATTTGTTTTGTCAGAACTCATGCAATAACCTTTGCGAAATGCTTCTGTGAAGAATGCTGGGTGTTAATTAGCCTTTTGTTATTCAAGAAAACAATTACTGAAACAATAGGTTTCAGTTGGTGAAAAAACTATAAAACATGTAGGTTAAGTTGCTAGTGATGTGTTGCTGTGGTGGTGGCCACTAACTTACGTAGTGAGCAGCCAGTGTATAAGATTATTTAGTTTTGGGGTTTTATTCACTGCTAGAAAATATATTGAGCCATCTCTACCATTATCTACATGAAACCAAAGAAAGCTGGGCTTGTTAAGTGAAAGGATCCAATTAAATGCATATTGATCTCATTTTCTGTATTACTACATCACTAAAAAATTTCAGCTCAGGGTGGTTGGTTAAAATTATGTGAGGACTGAGCCACGCCTGCCTAAGCCCACCTAAAGCTGCAGAGTTTCTGGTTGGTGAGGAGGGATGTGATGCACTCAGAAGGCAGCAGAGCAGCAGGATGGTAAGGGGTGAGCTCACAGTGTCTGAGTGAAACACCAGGCACTGACTGGAGCATCCTTCCTTCCTTGCTCCATCTTCCCTTTTCCATCCAAAGAAATTGCTGTTATTGCCAGAGACTGCTGCTCACAAAGACATCTTACCCTCAGTACATAAGCATTATCTGAATTTAGCCTCACTTCCTTTAAGGTCTTATTAGATCTGTCTCTGGTAAGGAAACATCTTTAGCTGTTAAATCAAATAACATTTTCCTAGCAAATGCATTTAAATGGCTGCAGTTAGTTCTCAGTCTACTGTTTCATGCTATTTGTATTTTAGTCTTTTTAAAAAATGTAAGTCAGCATGGAGAATACATTTTTGGCCTTAAAATATCCGTAATAATAATTTTAACAATTTTTTCTTTAGAATACTAATATAAAGAAATACATCCACAGCTATGAAGCCTACTTCCCATATGTAGAGAATGTTTATAAATAATATCAAGATTTTAAAATGAGTAATTGTCTCCCATTTTTTCCACTGCTTAGAGGAGAATTTAAAACCTTTGGCTTTTGAAAATTAAAAATAAGTGTTATTCTTTGTTAAACCATATCATTTGAGCAAAACCAAAACCAAACCACCTGCATTTTATTTTTATGGCAGTTAATATTCAAAATACCACAAGGTTACATGGTCTATACTAAAATTGACAGGGTTTTTTTTTGCAAAACACATACTCATCATTCCATAAAAAATATTTAATTGCTGAATTTGAAAGAGTTAATTTGCTATTATTAGCACAGGCAATCTTTGATTTGTAGGTTAGAGGAAAAAAATGGTCCCTTAGAGACTATTAGCAAAAACCTGTTTCACGTTTAACCCTCTTCTTCAGTTGGTACTCCCTTTGACTGGGGACTAATCTTTGTGGCTTTTTTATTCCTAGGAAAAATTAGCTTTTAGTACCCATTTTCCTTTCAATTTTTTTTTCTTTGGTGGTAAAACATGGCTGAAATGGTTCAGAGGTACCCTTTAACTTTTGTCACTGTATGGTCAAGTATGGTTCTATGTAGAGAATAGAGAAATTCAGTTAATCTCCCAGAAAATGTTTGCATCTTCATTCAGAACCCAGGAATTACACTGTCAAAATGAGATTAAAACCTCTGCAGAAAACTGTGCAATTTCACAAGTAGGTGTGTGGGGTGGTGGGGTGTGGAAGAAGAAAAATCTACTAAAAGAGATTACTGAGATGACAAAATCCTGGGAGTTCAAAGGAAGCAGGAATACAACCATAACTCATCTTCAGTAAGGCAAGGGAAGAAAACACTTCCAGGTGACCCTTTTGCAAGTTCAGCAGGAATGGACACAGGACCAGTGACAGGACACTGCAGCCATAAGTCAGCCACAGACTGCTGTAGCAAAGAAATAAACCTCCACTATGGGTAGACAACAGCTTGATATGTCTGTTGGTGTGTGTGTCAGTGAAAATTTCACACCATCTTCTGAAGTGTGTGGTATTGCTTGTCACAGAAAATTAAAATGGTTTGAATTAATAATGTACTCCTTAATGGTTTATAGAAAAATTGGTACTAAATTTCGAGGTGATATGAGATTGTGGAGTGCTAGTTTACCCACAAAAGGAAAGCAGACCCAAGGTACTTGCAGAGGATGATTGGGGCATGAAATAGAGTGGGATATAAAGGAAAACTATCCTCAGGATACCTTGTAATACTGATGCCCATAAAATTCTGCAGGTCAGAAACTCATAATGTTAATAGGAGAACTGTGAAGAGAATGAACTGGATAATGAGTGAATAAAGGTTTTTAGAGAAATATTAACAAAATCTTCATGTTTTAATGGGGACAATAGACTTCTAGAAGAGTCGCAATGGGATCTTCCACATATGGTTCTCCCTGTTCAGAACCAGTACAGCAGATGAAATAGGAAGTGCAGTGTAACAAGAGAAAGGATTCTAAGATGGACAGAACTGTAGTAATGAATCTAGAAATGAACATAATTATCACAGTTGTATGACATGTGTCCTGGATACTTGCCTGCAAGAATTTAAAAGGAAAAAACTTCAAGAAAGTGGGTTTTTAAAATATCTATATTAATAGTATGTCTAAAAGCTGTTTAAAAGTAAACTAAAAAGTGGGAAGACGCAGATTGCTGAAAGCACACACTTTATGAAGTGACATGTCTCCAGCTGTGGAGTGGTGTGGGAGGATATTTGACACTGTGTGGTGTTACCATTGCCATCTTTGGCATTTCTGAGGACCAGCATGCAAGGAAAGACCCAGCACACTGAGGGAGCAGAGGTGAGATGTGACAATTAACAAGTACATCATGGCTCAACAAGAAAATAGCATTCCAGTCAGGGAATTCAGCATCCTGGAGCCCATTGGCTTGTCCAAGTTGCTCATCCAAGGGCAGCCCAGATCTTCTCTATCTTTTGCCAGCCTGCCTGATTACTGAGCTGAGGACTGGACACACTGTGTGCAGAAATGGACTAAGTGAAGTCATTTAGCATGAAAGTGCATTTCTGAAATGCACAATAGATGAAAGAGATGATTTAAGTGCTTTCTGTCGGTGGCAGATTAAAAGATTAAAATTAAAATTGTAAAGGTGTGTTGTGCAAAGGATGCAGACACAGTGTGGGACCTGGCATTGTGGTGTCTGACTTTGAAGTGGTTGGCATCTTCTTTTGAAGTTCAATCCACCAAGATGTGTCAGCTGCCTGCACTCTCCACAGCGCTCTTCTGAATGAGATTCAAAGCAGCAGCATGCTGAGCAGTGAGCCACAAATACTACTCCAAGAAAAAACTAATAAGAGAGGTATGTCTGAAATCACACCCTCCTTCAGCTTTGGACTCCTAGAAGGGGATGAGTTATGCTAGATAGTCACAGGAGTTAGTCACATGCTAGATAGTCACTGGAGTTTCTCCAGTACGGAAAACCAGCTTCCTAACTTCAGGCAAAATCTGTGGAGAGTTTACTCTAGTATTTTTGTACTGGGATGCCTGGGTAGTGCAGCTGTAGGAATCCCCAGGTGTATAATGCATGTCTTGTTGAGGACACAGGGAGCTGTAGATGTTGAGATGCTGAACCACCAACACACCTGCAGTCCCAGGTGCAGAAACTGCTGTGGGTCCTAACAGAAACTGTCTTGGTTATGCTGGGCTACAAGGAGGAAGAAAAAGGCAGCACAGTACAAAAGGCAGGCTGATGGGGCATACCCAGCTGGAGTGGCTGAACCAAGAACAGTTTCTCTACCTTTTTAATCGAAGCATCTGACACTGCTATGCTTCCAGATGAACTTATACTGGTTGTATGTATTAGACTTGTTCTTACATCTAGGTACTAGACCATATGCCTCATGAAGTATACATAGAGGAAGGCCTGAGAGACCCAGCGTGGTGGTGAACATCCACCTACATGGAGCATGCCCAGATGAAAAATTTCAGGTGTGAGGGAACTAACCAGTGAAACCTAAGTGTCTGCAGACTGAAGGGAAGTGATTTCTAAACAAAGTATAAATACTGCTAAATTTCCCAAGAAAAGTCTTTTTTCTTCTCAGAAGATGAAAACAGGAAAGGACAGAACTGAAGGAAATACCAACCAAACAATGAAAGATAATTTCAATTTTTTCCTTAAATATCAGAGGTGTAAACTATGGTGTAATTTACATGTGAACTAGACATGTGAATTTACATGTGAATTAGACAAATATACTGGCTACACTGGGTACCTAGAGGCCACCAGAGCCTGCTCTCAAAGGCTGCAAAGCAAATAATGTAACATTAAAAGAGTTCGACAAAGCATAGAGTGAAGGCAAAACCATAAGATAAAGTGTTTGCAAAAAATACCCCTATTTTGGTTATGACAGCGCTTTAGGAAACTGGTACAGGATTACATGCCCCTGAGAAAAGTCCTGCATGCACAGACAGAATACTATTCTCGCTTTATATGAGATATGCCTATTAAAAAACCAAAACCTCAAACTGAAATACATGTGTTTCACCCAAGGTGAGAAATTGTAAGTTGTAGATGTCATTCATTCACTTTTGCCAGTTACCATCACCAACCAGTGCCACTGCTGCTCCTCTTTTTCTATATTTTTCCTAGTTTCCACTTCTGCTTTTCTCTTTGTGTGCACCAAAAACCAGGCAGGCACTGTCCTTCTCATAATATTCCAGGATCTTAACAATATAATAGAAATAAAAAGATAAGGAAAGGAATTCAGCTTAATGGCAGAAGGGCATAGGTGATGTTTGGCAGATTCTGTTCTAGTGTGCAATGCTACTACATACACCTCATGTACAACTCCCCCTGCCCTACAAAACACCAATAGTATTCTAAGGATAGGACTTTTATCTAGCTGAAAGATTACAGGTGGGATTTGGATTCCTACAACAGCTTGACTATTGCAGCAAGCTTGCCAAACACTAGTACACCTTGTTCTTAGTTGAATAGTTATGATTTAAAATCTAAATCCAAGTACTGCTCCAACCCTCACCACTGAAATCAGGTGAAAGCTCAATGATTAATTAGTTCATACAAACGATGATGCAGAAGACACAAAACCAATACCCCAGTAGAATGGAGAGCACTATTAACAGAACCACTTACATTTGCAACAGTAATGGACAGGCCCTCTCCCTTCCAGGTTAGACTTGTAGGTCAGGAATTATTTCTGTCTTTGGTGAGAGGCTTTTCATCTCAGCCTACTGAACGGTGCTGACAAATGCTGACCTTGCTTGACCATAGTCATTAACTGTGTTCACCACAACAGATTTAACACCACTTCTCTTTTACGCTGCTTTCTCTGACCCATTTCTTCCTGGCTTCTCACTCAGACCTGGCTCAGGATTTCTCTTTGCCAGAGTGAAGTCTCAGGAACAAATTTTCCCAAATGTGGTTTGCCTTTAAGTTTTTTTTTCCCAATCTATGACCTGCCTTGGCTTGCTAAAGGGAAGAAGCTCAGCAGTCTGTCAAGTCTGACAGTCCCCCCTGGTTACAGAAGCAGACGTGGCTCTTTCAAAATGTATTAGAGTGCCAAGGGGACTATTAAAAACAGGAAAAGAAGGCAAAACAGTCCACTGGATTCTACTTTCTGAGCATACAGTGTGGGATAAAACAATTCATGTCATAAGTTTGGACAGAAAACAAGCAATAAAAGTGAGCTGCTTGTGGGAAAATACAAATGTTAGCTTCTCTTGCATTCATAATTACAGAGCAGAGTAGTTAGGTAATTCAGCTTTTTTACAGTAGGAATTTTCCATGTTTCTCAACTCAATTAAATTATTAGACACAGTTGTGCAAAATTTCATGCTAAAGGGAGTGTATGTGTTTGTTTGATACTGTAAACAGTTAAGTTTGATAAATGGAAAATATGCAGCAGCAATAGAGGGAACCTGAGTAAAGGGAAGACGACAAGCACTATAAAATGTCATACTGTAAAATATCACTGGTTCCCTATTGTTGGGATGAGAAGATAACAGTGAGCAGTGGAAATTCTCTATTCCAGGGAAGAAAAACTTTTTCTTATGTGTCAGATGTTTGTACTCTAATAGTAAAAACTTACATGTTAATGGAAAGAAAGGAGCTAAAACTGTCAAAGGTGGTTGACTCTAAAAATGTATAATCTGTGTGTCTCTTTCAAAACTAGAATATTTTTTGGAGAACAAACCACTCCTGATTGCCTCTCAGGAGAGCCTTGCCAGTAAGAAGTCTCAAGTGAATGATGATCTTCTCCCATTCAGCACTGAGGATGAACTCGCTAGCCCATTCTTTAACAGTTAATAATAAACTTTATATAACAGCAGTTTTTTCAAAAAGAGACAAGAATATTCATAAAAAATTATAAAAATATCACACATTGAGAATATGCTTTGCCTGCAGAAGCCATCTGTCTATGCACTTCACAGCTCTGTTTTCTGTAGGAAATAGGCTGTCATATGAAACATTTCTTTCTGCTGTTTATTTTGGGGTTCTCAGTCTGAAGGAGATAAAATATTTTGTATTTTTGTTTTTTTTCCACACAGGAAGATATATTTGAAGGCTGACATATGAATCAAGGGCCCAGGGAAGGTGTTAAGCTTGTATAAAATTTAAGTTGAAGTGACGATTGGGTCAGACAACTGTCAATGGCTGCAGAAGCTGTCAGGTGAAGCGCCTTAGACAAGGGTAATAGTAGTGTTTAAATCTGAATGAACCACTGTACTGAGTAGAGTTGTCTGGAAAAACTAGTGCTTTGTTTGCTCCAACACCAAAAAACTGCACTTTTGATGCTGCAATTATGGCAGGAGTGCCATTTTATAATTCTCTCTGAACAAGCATTTTTTGCATGTATGAACATTTATGATGGAGTTCTATTAACAAAATGTATTGCTAATTAGCCAAAAATCTTAGCTTTTTATTTCTATTTTTAAGATTTAAACATTTTGTGAGGAGAGTGACTTTCCAGTTACAAGTGCACATCTTTATGCCTCATTGTTAACTACATCCAGTTACACACTAAAGGCAAGTGAAAAAGAAAATATAGTTTCAGAGGTTGATAAAGACTTGATCTGTATTGGATGTAGATATTCCAGTGACAAAACAGGGGATAGGTTTTACAGCTTGTTTTTCACCAACATGGTCAACTTCAAAATTCCAACAGTTAGGAAGAAAAAGTAGCAGTGATCCTAATATTTTTTCTGTAGAACCACATTGTGGAGCACTCAGCTGGGCAAAATTGGTGCATGCAGAGGTACAGTAGCAGAAAAGGTAGTACTCTAGTTAACCAAGAACAGGTATATCCTCAGCAGAGGAGAGAAAAACAAAACATCTTTCCTTGAAAGAGTAAGCTTTCAATGGCAAAAGCTGAGTTAAGAGATGTAGTAGGTTAAAAATGAATGAATAAAGAGGAAAGGAGTAATCTGGAAAGAAGGCAGCTGAAAGAATGAAAAGAGAAAATGAGACAGAGAGAGGCACTCAGGGAATGAGGGGGAGGAAAGAAGAACATTTAAATACTTATCTGGATCAGTTCAAAGACACTAATTTCTGCAATATTTTCTCATCACTTTCAACAGAAATTGACTCAGAGTTATACTTGAGTTCATATTTCTCTTAGACATGTAACTGTGTCCAGCAAAAGGAAAAAAAAAAATGCAGGATCTGGTTGTTTCAAAATAAACAGGAATGCTGGGCTAACAAGTCCAGAGGAAAACAATTCTACTCACGTAAGCAATAAAATGGTTTATGTGTGTTTCCTGTGGGTTTAGTTGGAAAATCTGTGCAGGCGTGATGAATACATACCTCACTGCTCCTTTAGTGGCTATATTTTTTTGGAACAGAAGTTCATTTAAGACAAGCTGGATCTGGAAGTGAAGCAAGAAACAGCAGGCAATTCTGGTACAATTTTATCAGATATTTACAATACAAAAGGAATAGATGTATGTTGAGATGGAAATGTACTCTGTAAGTGTAATGAAGCAAGGAAAGGCTTGGAAACCAGCACCCTTTCAGGATTCAAAAATCCATAGTTCCTTTAGTTTAGTGACAGGTATTTTTATACATGTATTTTTTACACTCGAAGAACCAAACAAAATCCAGGCAAGAAAGCTTCAGATTTCACCTTCCTTCATGGTCAAATCAAATAATCAGCCCAAAAGATCAAATTACCTTTTCTGAGAAGTTTAAAAGAAACTCATTACCTTGGCTTACCAAAGTCCACAACCACAGAGAACCTGATTCAGGAGAAGATGTAATTTATGGCAACAGTGAAAGAGCCAAACCTCTGATTACATGCCTGAGCAGAAGGTGTTTAGGAGGGAAATGGGGGAAAGAGGGGAAGAGCAGATAGGAGACATCAGATCTGAAAGTTGCCAGGGTGCATAATAAATTGCTGAATGGGTGAATAAAAAAAATGTGGGAAGAGCACAAGCACAAGCTAGATTTCTTACAATAAAAGCACTTTGTGGAAAATTGAAAAAAAAAGCTGTAGCATATCAATATCGTGTAAGAAGATAAAAGTCATCTACAAGTAATTTCAAAACACTTTTTCAGGACAGCATCTATTTTGCCCTCAGATGAGCTACAGCACACAGCCTGGGGATTTCTGGGAGCAGCAGTGGCCAGTTTGAGCTCCTGCACTGAGTGCCATTGCACTTGCTTTACACCACAGGAAGCAATTCAGCAGATACATCTGCAATCAGAGGAATTTTGAGGTAAAAATTATGCCAGTATATACCCAGTGTATTTTATAGCTAGGTAATGCAAGATAAACACTTAGCAAAGTTAGCAAAAGTTATCTGTTGATCATTCTAGCGTCCCAGCAAGAACACCCACAGGTATTGCCATAATGATAAATGAAAAGAAAAAAATATATACATACTTTTTCTTGCCAAAACATGGACATGCAAAAAATGCTTTTCAAAACTTTGAGAAGTCACAATACACAGTAGTGTATTTTTTTTTTCTGATTTCCAATATTGCTGGAAATTGGGAAGAAGTCCTGATAACAGACATATGTTACATGAAAACAACATACAAGAGAAGACAAAGATGGGTTTGTAGCTTTCCTAAACAAAACTGATCATTTTTATTACTCATAATTTGTTCTTTCAGGAAGTGATATCACTTACTGCTATGGTCCTTATTCCATCAGAATTACCCCTGGGGAACCTTAACCTGATAAATGGTCATGCCTACAAACCCAACAGTTCTCCTCAGCAAAACTAAGAGAGGAGATCAAACGGAGTGACTGCAGCTGTTCAGCATACCAGCCAAAACACATAAAATAGGTCACAAGAGGGGACACTGTTATTCTGCAGCTTGAAGACCTTGGAGTCATTATCTTGAGATAGGTCACTCTTTCAGGTGTTATAAAGGGAATTATTTTAACCCAAATTTCATTTAAGTCCATAAGGAATCAGTAGAATACTGGTTTTCACTGAGTCTATATTCCGCATTTGATGATACATGTAATTTTCCGTTACTGTGGTTCTTAGTGGTTTTTGAGTTCTTAACATCTTTTTAATAAATTAGTTGGTCTGCTTGCCAGTTTCCTAATGCATTTGTTATAATACATTACAATCTCTGACAAACAGCCTCTCATTGGAGTTTTCCTTGTAGTTACTGACTTTACAACACGCCACCTTAATGTTTTTGCCCTCTGTAACAGCATTTCACCCTTGGAGCAGTAAAGTAGCACTCTTTCACCTGGACCCTCCCCAGAGAATATTTATTTTCTTTGATGAGAAGCAATATAATATACAAAAAACAAAAAGCAAACAAATCAAACAAAAAAAAAAAGAAAAAGAAAAAAGGAGAAAGAAGAGGGAAAAAAAGGAAAAAATAAATAAAAACTCCACCACCACTCCCTAAATAATCTCCAATATCTTAATGTAGAATCTGATGGTAAAATGAATACTGCATGTGTTCAGAAAAGCCTCATTTCAGGCAGTGAGCACATGCTGGTAGCAGTGCACAATAGCTTGCAGAGTCAGGGTCTGAATCAGCAGTATAACTGGTAAGAAAAAAAGGCAGAGAGAAAAAATCTTTGACATGTGTTATGATGAGCTGTTTCATGAGACACAGATGACAAAATGACATTCTGTACTCTGGTTGTTAAGAACAGGAAATTCTACCAGTATTTTTACCTTACTCTTTTTCAAACACTAAACACGAGGTACAACAAACTTCACTATTTGTGCTATGTTAATGATCTGTTTCATTTCACATCACAGTGATTCTTTACTGAATCTCTACGACAAATATTTGTGAACAGTGAATACTTTCTTTTTAAAACCTAAGTAAAAAATTACACTGAAATTCACTCGTGTGTAGGACAGCCATCTACGCCTCAGTTTGCTCTTAAAAAAACCCTTAATGATGCCACTGGTCTTAATATCCTCTGTGTCCATAACATATTTCAGAAAGCATTAAATGGTGTTATTGTTTAAAAATTATAATACGAATAAATATAAGACAATAGGGAAAAATTAAAGATATTAATGATGCTAAATACCAATACAGAGAGTACTGCATTAAAAGACATACTTCTGTTATTTTTTCCAAGCATTCAATGAAGTGAGCAATAGTTTCTGTTTTATATCATATCATTTACCTTATTCAGCTCCTCATTCCCTTAAGAAACTACTTGTAGGCTTCATTACTTGATTTCTTCTGGTCCTCTGCCTTTGGCTCCATGGAAACCAAGGTAAAATTAGTAGCAGAGAAGAAAGCCCAAGTAGCCCCGAGGTAGACTGTCAGGAAATCCACTTTTTTATTTTACAGAATCAAAGAATCACAGACTGGCTATGGTAGGAAGGGATGTCCAGAAGTCATCTTTTTGAGCCCATTTGCTCAAGCAGAGCCACCTAGAGCAGGTTTTCCAGGAGAATATCCAGGTGGCTTTTGAATACCTCCAAGGGTGAGAATACCTCCTCCGTGTCTCTGGGCAACCTGTGCCAGTGCTCAGTCAGCCTCAGTGTGAAAATGTGTTTCCTGAATGTTCAGAAAAAAACCTCCTGTGTTTCAGGTTGTTCCCACTGCCTCTGGTCCTGTTACTGAGTGCCTTTAAAAAGTGCCTGGCTCCGTCCTCTTTGTCCCCCCACATTCAGGTAGTTATATACATAGCTATATGTATATCATGCATCATATATACATATATATGCATATCATAGATATTTACATGCAGTCCCAGCTCTTTCAGCCTTTCCTCATAGGAGAGATGCTCCAGTCTCTCAGTCTTGTGGCCCTTCATTGAGCTCTCCTAAATGTCCTTGTCTCTCCTGTACTGGGGAGTCCAGAACTGGACACAGCACTCCAGGTGTGGTCTCACCAGTGGTGATAGAGGGGAAGGATCCTCCTTTCACCTGCTGTCAGTGCTTTGCCTAATGCAGCCCAGGGTCCCATTGGCCACTGTTATGGCAAGGGCACATTCTTGGTTTATGTTTGATGTGGTATCTGGCAAGGGCACATTCTTGGTTTATGTTTGATATGGTATCTACCAGAAACCCTGGTCCTTTTCTGCTGACTACTTTCACCTGGTCAGCCCCAACAGGGCTGTTTCTCCTTGGATGAAGGACTTGGCATTTCTCTTTGCTGAATTGCTTGAGCTTCCTGTCAGTACATTTCTCCAGACTTTAAAGGAACCTCTGGACAGCAGCACAATCCTCTCATGCACCGGCCATCCCTCCCAGTTACAGACCACCAGCAACCCTGCTGAGGGTACCCTCTGCTCCATCATCCAGATCATCAGTGAAGATGTTGAACAGGGCTGGACCCAGGACTGAGCCCAGGCTACATCACTACCTCCTGGCCTCCAGCTGGACTTTCTGCTGCTGATCACCACCTTCTGGTCTCAGCCATTCAGCTTTCCATCTGCTGTCTGCTCATCGTCAGCTACAGTTTCTCTATGAGGATATGGCAGACAGTGTCAAAAGCCTTACTAAAGTTGAGGTAAACAAAAAGTACCCACTGCTCCTACCCTCCTTATTTAAAAGGAGGATGTTTAACTGGATCTGTGGTTTGATGATGTAACTGGTTCTCTCTCAGCATTTATGTGCAGTGAACGTTTCTAATATACTTGAGTGTGACAGCCAGTGCTTGGAGAGCCACCGAAACTACGCAAGTATAAGTAGCTACATTGTTGAAAGCACTTGGACAGAACTCATCTGAAAAACAACAAAACGAAAGAAACAAAGCTAGAAGAAAAGGACCTGTCACTACTTATACAGGTTAGGATGAAAAATACCATTTAATCAACAAATATGTGTAAATAGTTTCATTTGAACTTCTCTCTGGTGTATGAAACTACTGTGAAAAGCTCTGTGGTTGTCATGATTTCACTGCCATGTAATGAGATAAGGGGAAAACTTCTAAGCACACAGTTGCACGGAACGGTCTGAAATTTCTGTCCTTTTCATTATCAGGCCATGAGCTAATTAGCCAGAATAAGTAGGAAAACTTGCCTCATGGCATATTAATTCACAATTCATATTCACAGGGGTTCCTACTCATCCCCTCAAGCATCCTGGACTGCCTACTGAGAGGCAGCATGGTTTGCCCTCCAGTACTGCCCTGCAGAAAAGTGGGTATAGCACCACTTACTGTGTTTTGAAGTCTAATTAGCTGTTTGCAAAAAGAAGTGAGGTCGGCAGATGAAAAGTGCTTCAGAAATGCAAAATATTATTATTACTATTAATAATAATAATGAAGCATATGCACCAAATAATTATCATAGCAAAAAACCACTGATACTTTTATAAGGTGACCAAACAGTGTGAAATGGATGTTAAAGGGAAGTTGAGAAAATACCTTTTTTTCCTTCAGCAGAACCCCTTGAATATAATTATTCTTATTTTTTAACAGATACTGTTAATAATACAACTGGCATTAAATGTTATATACAAGCTAAGTGACTTTTCTAAATAGAGAAAATAATACAGCTAATGTTTTAAAAACGGGTCCATATTAGGTTAACAAATACTGAATGTTAATCAGGAGATTTTCCAGATTTTCAAGCACTGAATTGGCTGATCTCTTGAAAAACACGACCTATTTTTAAACACTGATCTTGAAAATGCTCTACTTACAGTCTTATGTTCAAAGTATTAGACTGCAAGGTTTGGAACAATCTAAATAATTGATGATATCCTAATCAAAAGGGACATACATCAAAGAGAAAAAGCTACAGTTCCGTTCATTGAAAGAGTTAGGAAAACATGGAGGAAAAGAAAAAGGAGTCTTGAGACTGAAAATGTGAGCAAACAGTAATCAAATTACTACTGAAAGATATTTTACAGACCACTCCTATTATAAATCCCACAAATTGTTTATGATGAATAATTCCATTGACAACATCAAGTAAAAACTGAATCCCAAAGAAAACGAAATTTTCACAAATTATACTTTTTATCTCTGTACACTGACAGACCCAAATTTAGGTATTCAAATACCTAATAGACAAGATTCCAATCCTTCAATTTGTACCACCTAGAATGAATGTTTTGTGACAGGTAACCTGATAGCTTGGAAAGTGGTAGCTTGTCTGCATAATAAATATCAATGGCTAAATTTATAGAAGTTAAAATATGTCAGTTTCAGCAGTGAGAAATTAAATTTGTGCTGAAATTTAATTGCAGAATTAAAAAAAGGTTTTACATTAATAACTGTACAGCAGGCAGAGTTCTAATGTGAACTAAATGGCTGTAAGTTAAGTCAAAATCAATTTAGAAGTGCCACAAAGTATGTCCATCTTAGGATTCACCTTTACTTTAATACTCTCAGCTTTGTATATGAATCAGAAGTAGAGATAGACATTTTTAAAATCTTTCAGTAGCAATGGCAGTAAATTTCCTTCTAATGTTATACAAAAGGAAATTGTATCTGTGTCACCTAGGGGAAATGAGGGGTCTGAGAAACCTGGTCTCGTGAAAGATGTCCTTCCCCATGGCAGAGTTTTTGCAACTAGATGATCTTTAAAGTGCCCTCCAACCTAAATTATTCTATGATTCCATGATTCCAAGATTCTATGATTTCTAACACAGAATACTGACATCACTTCACCACGGAATAGTCTGAAGAGATCTTTTAAGGCTACAGTCGTTCTTTAATTTATGTTTACAAACTGCACTAAAATAGTCCTAACTTTTAAAACACTCCACTATTTTAATGGCTATACTTCACTAATCATTTAAAAATAATCTATTCCGTTACCACTTTCTGGTCTGTGTTTATGACAATAAAATAATTATCTTGATATTTTCTCTATAGATATTTCTTAGTTATGCCCAGGCACGTGCATTTTCACTGGCAGACATATATTTTTTGCCTTGGTTTCTTTCTTTGCTGGCTTATGGGACTCTGATTCAAAAGAATAATCTTCTGCTCCTCTTACATTTCTTCTTTAGGTCACCCTCACCTTCGCTCCTGTTTCTCAAGGTTTTTTGAAGCAAGAACAATAGAAAAAGGGCTTTTCCTTTTCCCATATCACTATTGTTTATAGACAGCCTTATTATTAATGAAAGATTAAAATATTTCTGAATCATCCTAACATCAAATTATATTTAAAATATTAATATTAGGTTTCAATTTGTTATATGAGTTAAATCTACCATTATAAAAGTAACTATTTTTTTGTCCTTTCTATAGCTTTTATGCAAAGTTTCAACAAGAGTCTGTTCTCAGTGAGCTGTATATGGTGCAAACCAATGATGGAGAGTCTATCAGCTGGGTTCTAGGAGTGCAAGCAAACAAGTTTGCCTTGTATGAATAGCTACCAGACACCTGGTGAGATAGACCAAAACCAGAGAAAAGGAAGTATTGATGGCACAATTCCTACACCCTAAGATAACCACACCCGTAAGTATTAGTACAACAACTTGGAAATCAGGCTTCTTTTGTAAAAAAAGATTTATGAAATTAAATTTTGTCCTTTACAGGATGCACATACATAATGCTTATTGCTATTTGTACACAAAGGAAAAAGTTTCTGCAGCTGTCCTGTACCCACCAAAAACAAACAAAAAATCCCAAGGTAAGTTTTCTCCTAACTAGAATGTTTTACAGGATGGGAAGGGAAAAAAACGGATTCAGCACATAAATTCACACATTCCCTGATACACACATACATGTTTTTCCCCCTTTATCCCTCTGAATCACTCTCAAGCTTTAAATAACACCAAAATAGTAAATGCCCACTTCCTCTAGCTGTCTCCTCTTTTAAAGAACAAAGGAAGAGAGTACAAAATTAAGCATGAGTTACTAAGTTGTTTTAGAATATGGGCTGAATGTCAGACAATAAAATCAGATTTTTATTCCCAGACTTTAAGAAAGGAAAGTTCTTGTAAACAGTTACAGAATTGACAGTCTAATAGCTTGGTATCTCCCATGACTTGCACCCAAAGAATAAACTAAAAACTCTGTCTGGTAAAGGAAAAGAGTGTAAAGATAAACAAAGATGCCTTTTGTCATATAGTTGGACCCTTATAATAATTTACTGAAGGGAAAGTCAGAGCTACACACCTTTGATTATTCTCCAAATGGCACACCCCTTCGACTCTTCTTGAAAGGAATGAGAATTGGATGTCTTAAATGACATCCTAGAGTTGTGTTGCCATCTGAAGCTGAATACAGAGGGATCTGCTTAGTTTGTGAAACTTCCTCTTGTTTCAGGATGTCAGCATGACACTGCAGTTATCAATAAGGGCTGTTGCAAGTGCAGAATTGCAAGCTGTAAGGGAGTATGATTGCTTACAACTCAGTTTCTGGGCTTGCAGCTCAGTCCTTTTCCCATTAGGTAGACAATATAGCTCTTTTATTCTCTACCTGCTCCAAAACATGGAAGATAGCTGCCTTTCAATGAAAACAATGAGCTTAAAAAATCATGGCATTCTCTATAAATATATTGGTTATGAGAAGTTGCAGCATATTTGGTGGTCAACATCAGCTGCATTCACCAATGTATTACTAGTTTGCTTGAAACACAAGACTACTACCAAGAAACTGAAAATGTTTTTCTCTAGTCCCTTCTCACGCTTCATGCATGAAGTTCCTGACATAAAGCAGGGTACACTGCTCCCAGCTGAAAGGTGGCAGCTCTTTTTTGAAGCGCTGCTTCACAACGATTAAACCTTTCATCACACAGTTGGGAGCACCTTAATTCTGAGTTTAGATGAACGTGCCTCTCTTTTGCCAAAGGTTAAACAAAATTTGGAGAACAGTTTGTTGCAACCACTGGCACATCTGTCACACTTGAAGCCTTGCATTTTTTGTAATTTGCCTCATTTAGCTTTTCCTATTAGTTTCTACGATATGCTGTGACAGTTGGATAGATTCAAAGCCCTAGCAGTTAGTGATAGAGCCTTCTTATGTAAAATGAAATAACTATTTCAAATAGGTTAAATATATTTACACATGCAGAGATATAAAAGAGGTTTTGAGGTTTCCAGATGTGTATTATTCTGTATTGGGCTACTGAAAAGAAGCTGCGATCTAAAAGAGACTTTATTCAGCCATGCTTTATTTCTCTGCATTTAGTACAGTCTTTCACTTTCCTAGTCAGCAGCATGCCACCTGCTCTTTCATTTCCTCAAAGTAGGTCAGCAGTCAGCCATCAATCTTTCATCTTCATTACAGCTAAATCCTAAAGCCTGAGGCAAATGAACCATTTTGAAGGAGATGCAGTGATAGCTGTGGTATTCTCTCTCTTGTGTTAGCCATTTGCAGCTGAAAAAATATCTCAAAATCCAGATGAAGCTAGCCAACCTTTAACTGGAAAATAGCAGGGATGAAAGCAGTTCTCACATGGTCTTTGTAAAAATCTGGGGACCGATTCTGAAACACAGAAACATGGGGCCAGTCTTCACATCACATAATCTCTTTCATATCATTATTAAACTCAGAAATTCAAGTTATATCATTACCCGCCCTCAAAAGAAGACTATTCTAGATATTCAACTAATCTAGTGGCTTAGAAACATAGTCTCATTCCCACACGGTGTCTCTTTACTCATTTCTAGCTATGTTTTTCTAGATGAAGCCAGATTTTGTCAGCGGTATTCAATGAAAAAACAAAAGGCACAAATTGATATGCAGGAAGTACCATTTAAACATGAGGAAAAAAAGTGCTTTTTTGATGATGAGGGTGGTTGAACACTGTAGCATGTTGCCTGGAGAGGTTGTAGAGAGTCCACACTTGAATATATTCAAAATATGATTAGACATGGTCTTGAACAATTCACTATAAGTGACTCTGCTTAAAGCAGAGACTATCCAGAGATCTCCTCCAGTCTCAAAGGTTCTATAATTCTATATTTCATTTCTTAACCTCAGTTTCCTTTTCAGGAGTCAGTTTGTATGAATTAAATAAAAATTGGGTAAACACTCTTCCTCTTTATGACATATTAGAAGAATATGTTTTCCCATCATATCAAGTGCTCTAAAAATATGTGACATACTCGGAAAAGAATGAAGGACACCTGGTGTAGAGAATTGCATTCCAAACATTCTTCCATCAGTGATCAGAAATGCTATCTGCAGTTTGTCAGAATTGCTCTCTTTATTCTATGAAAACATTATAAAGAATAGAAATAAAATGAAACACAAAGAGAACTTAAAAATACAGGGTATCCCCTCTCTCCACAGCTTATGTATATAACAGATGTATTCATAAAAATCTATCTAGCCCAATGCACGTCTCAAGTCCTACCAAACCATGCCTCCCCTGGGGAGGGGTCTGAAAAGGGCCAAGCATATAGAAACAGCTCTCTAGAATATTCTATCGTCTGTCACACAATGATTTCTTCAGAGTGAGGTCAGGTCTGCTTATTTAACACCTAATAGCTCTTTCTTTCATCAGTGTGCCCAGCTGCTATGTTAATCTCATGCAAGCTTTTAGGATGGACAAGCTTTTAGGATTTTGCAGAAAAGTTCACTATCTGCATTATGTGTTGTCTGTTCTTTGAACCTGACAGTTCCACTTCACACTCCTTAGCTCTTGTATAGGAATAGACCACCTGTGATCACTTCTAATCACATTTTCTAAGCCACTGAAGATTTTATTCTGCCCTGTCCTCATCCATCTCTTTTCCAGCCTATTCCTTGGATGGGGGCTATTCCATCCATACTTCTCAAGGCTCTACAAAGCTCTACATACCTCTCAAGGTTCTACATAGCTCTGGATGTTTTCCATCTCCTAGAGGTCAGGAACCGTGCTGGGACTGTACACAGTATAGATGTAACTCCACTCTGGATTTAAACACTGGCATAATATTGCTTTATATTTTGTCCCCTACTTCTTTTCCTATAATTCCTTACACTTGGTTTGCCTTTTGACTCCTATTGTGCATTAAGATGATATTTTCTTAAAACTAAGTGCTCTTGTATCAAGATCGAACCATCACCTAGCATTTATTTATATCCAGCTTCACCTATCATGTCATTTTCCCTTAAACTAGAAATCCTGTCTGGCATTCAATTTATGAAATCATTGTCATAGTGACTTATGAAATGACTTGTCAAAGTTAATAATTTTAACTGCTTAACTAATTACTTTGATGATTTCTGATATGGATCTCATTTTATATTAATTAAAATGTTATTAATTTATTTTAAAAAACTCCAAACACTTGAAAAGAGGGAAAAAATATCCAAATTACCCCCACAGTGATCTTTTCCATCTTATTCCAGCCCAATTCCTTTGTAATGCCATCTCTTGTAATGTTGTTTCATGGTTTGTCATCACAGACACATTTCCATCCTGAATGTGTCTCCAGAGTGCTTTAACTGGCTGTTCTTTCTTCTATATTAATGTATGCAAATGAAAAATATGAAAAAACTAAAAATACTTTGGTTTAAACTGCTCACAGCATTATTGTAATTTTAGATCCCAATGAAAGCATGAAAGATATGTGCCTTCAACCTGTATAGCAAAGCTGAAGAGCATCAAAATTTTTGGAAGCAAGAAATACTCATTTTGCTTTCATCTGCTGCACAAAGTTACGTGCTGGTTCAATGGTATTATTGCAAACAGAAAATTTCATAGTAAATGGAACTTTCTACCATTAGCCCTACAGATCTAGGATGCAGGTGTACTGTTCCACTTTTACTTGCAACAGCCCCACAACATGTGAGAGAATCAGTCAGAGCAGTTAGATTAAAAATTCTTTTTCTGTAGGGAAGTAACGAGCACACAGAAAGAAATAACAGAGGGAATATCCAGCTTTTGTCAACCAGAATCCAAACCATTGGTTGTTTCAATTATGTCCCTGACCAAATACCAGAACTGAAATATCAACAGTCAAGATACTAAATATATATATATATGTATGTATTAACACACATTCATACATCTACATCTATATGCAACATATTGAAAATAAATATTTAGAGAAGCATTTTTTCACAAATATGTGCCTTTTCAAGAATCTAATTCTTAACAGATTAGACTATATACTCTTCTATACTGGTAAAAAAGACACAATAATTCATTTGTTGATGACAAAAGCAGACATAATAATTTTAAAATATAAGCAGGGTGTTTCCATAAAATGAGAAGTCTAGCTTTGTAAACTCTAACCTGATATAAAGTGATAAAGGAATTATCAACTGCTTAGAAAGATTCTCCGCTCTCTAAAACTCTTGGGTCATGGATGCTTCATGACAAAGCAATAAAAATATCTCAGAAGCAATGGAAAGCATTGAATAAAATGGGAATTCTAAAGAAATCAGTACACCAATAACTAAAATCCAAAATGTCAAAATGTTATTTGAGATAGCCAGGAGTCGTTTATGAGATAGTCACAATAAGGAAGTTACATATTATAGCAGAAATTACATGAGAAAAATTAGGATGGCTAATACAAGTTTTCAAGAACAAGTAGCTAAAAGGCGAGTAAGTAAGTTTTTTTTAAATGTACCCAAAAATAAAAAAATGCATCCGTGACATTGCTGTTAAGGTCAGAAGCAATGATGACAATAGAATGAACACTCAGAATTTTCTGTTGAAAAGACTGTTGACTACCACCACCACCACCAAAAAAAAAACCAAACCCCAAATGCCCCCCCCCCAAAAAACTCCAAAAAACGAAAACCCCCCAAAAAGCTCCAAAGCAACAAAGAGGGCAGCCAGGCAGCTACAGCAGTGGAGACTGGGTCTCTCCCTTTATAAGGTACTCTCGTGCACTAGGAACTCGCTCCACTTCCACATTAATAGTTAGCAAGCATTTATTTTTGAGTCTTAACTACAAACCATTCAATCAGGTCTTACTGAGAAGCCTTGCACTGACTGTCCAGAAGTATGTCCATGCCAACCTGTGTACCTCATGCTTGGCTCATAACTCCTTCTTTAAAGAAAAAAAAAAAAAAAAAAGATTGGATTTGAGCAGTCTTGCGCATTCTTAACAAAAATAGAAGTGAGTACCTCTCTATGGAAATTGTCCAGTCTGCATTCATTTTTCACTTTTTCTTCTTACTTCTGACTGATGATCACCTGCATTCAGGTCAACACCAGTCTTTAACAGCTGCTCAAGAGTGGGTAGTGACCTAAAGCTGAGCTGGCCTAAGCCACAAGTTTGCTGTCCTTTGACACAGTCAGTTTTATGAATGACCTGCACATTATGGGAGTGAAAGTGAGCATGAGGTAAGATTTGTTAAGCGTGACAGTTCATGGACCCAGGCAGGAGAAAACATTATAGGAGGGTAGAGAAGCATGGAAGGAAGGAATGCACTTCCCAGAATGGAGCTACTGAAGGTCTAAGAACAGAGACAGTTTGGAAAGTAGACTTCAGGGTGATTCAGGTCTTTAAAAAGCAAGATGCCCTCTGTTTTATAGCTTTAAAAAATACATATGCAACCGAAGTATTGCTAAAGCATATTGGCTCCATTAATAATGTGGTTAACAGCTATTATGTGTTTCTTCTCTTTTATCCAGGGAGAGAAGTCTATACAGGAGGGTATTTTAAAATAAAAATGCATAGGCATAAACACATTCTGCTGGATATTAATGTGGGAGACAGCTAATTGAGAAACAATCCTTGCTTTTGCACAGCTGAGATTTGTGAAAATTTGCAATTTTTATTGAAAAGTCCATGCTAGTGTTTGCCAGAACCAGAAAAAAGTTGTTTTCTCACTTGCATATGAAATATACATTTAAATTTTAGAGTATGCTTATCAGAGAAGAAAAAAATTTACCCTCTAAAGCAAAACAATTTTACATACTGAAAATGTAATCATATAAACGCTTTGATTTACTACCATATGGGGAACTCCAGCAGAGAATGGCCCAAGGCACTGGCAGAAAATTTCCTGTGTTGGTACTAGCACTTTTTTTAAAAACAGTTTTCAAAATAGGACTGCATTGCTTTGCTAGGGAGGGACAGAGCCTTCAAGGTTTGGGCACAAATAGCGTCCATTGCTCACAGATGCTGTTCTGTAAGAGAGTGTAGTAACAGTGAGGAATCCAGAAGAACCAAACACAGAAGTGAAATGACCCATACTCCACAGCCATAAAGAGGATGGCTTTGTTCAAGGAAGCTCTTCCTCAGGCCCTCTGCCACCAGCATGAAGGCTGGGTTAAGTCTGCAGCACTCTGCCATCTGCTTATTGCCTCTGTGTGTGCCCTTGCTGTCCAGCCAGCTCTCCCTGTCTCCCTGGGCGTGCTTACAAACAGAAGTACTCCACCTGGCACCTCACCTCCAAGGAAAAGCACATCAGTTCCTATTAAGCTTGAGCAGCACTGAAGTGGTTTTAGTGCAAAGCCAAGGTGCTTCTTTTTGAGTCAGAGAGCATTACTTCATGGTCAAGCACTGCATAAAGATCTTGTGGCAAGTGACTCATGGCTTGCTCTTCCAAACTGACCATCACTGCCCTTAATCCATTCCAGTACAATTTGTTGGCCAGAACTTAGGACATTCTAGGCAAATGATACTACCTATAATTACCTATAATACAAGCTTGAGGCTTGCCTTCTCCATAAAGTTGCTTATTATTGAAAGAATAGTTTTAAAGAAATACCAGGATATCCAGATAGTATCTTTTCAGTATCAGCCTATCTAAACATTTGAAGGAATAAGACAATATTCTTCCTCCAAAGAAGTACTAATTACATTAGATAATCTGCTATCCTAAATAGCTATTTTAATGCAAAATTTTCTATTTTCAGAGATGTCTGGTGGAAAGACTTTATCGGTCTCTATTGCACCCCTACTATATTCATGGAGTAATTCATTATGGTTCTTCTTATCCATATCAGCATCTGGTTTTGGGCATAAGCATTAAAGTCTGTCTTTCTTTATACAGTGATGATTTCTTCCAGAAAACAAGAGATATGCTACAATACTAGAAAGGGGCGAACATTGAGTACCCAGGATAAAATGCAGCAAGGAAGATCAATCAGTTCCTAGACTGTTTTCTGGAAGTTTTTCCTCATCAGGTTTTGGTGACTGATGGAGAGAAGAGTTTTCTTGTCTTTTTTCACTTCTGATATTAACAACTCAAATCACTGAAAAAAAGAGAAAAAAATATCCCTGTCTGGATTATAAAGCCTGTAAATCTTGACAGTCAGTATGAAGTTCAAGTAAAAATGTGTCCAGAGATCTCACAGAGACTTATCTCTGGAAGAAGAAGGTAAGCACATGAGGAAAAGAGCTTCTATGATCTTGCTAATGTGGTACTGCTTAACAAAGGCTGAAATATCCTAAAGCCACCTATGTTTCTATTTGGTAGGCAGGTCCTAACTGCCAAAAATATCAGTGTTGTCCTATACCAACATTGAAGGCTTAAAAAGGAGCATAAAATCAGTGTAAAGTTTAACTCTGGCTTCAGTTTTCAGAGAAATAAATCTGAATGATTGTATCCTATGTATTTGAAGTTTAAAGTGAAGAGGTACCACTGGGTCTGTCATATACTGAGCCTCCTCAGCGAATGAACAAAACTGTCACGGTGTCTTCTGTGTGAAGCAGCCAGGCATCCCTGACAGATGACATGTCTGCTGCTTTTAGTGATGGTTAGTGGTGAATCATTCACTGGTTGTCTCACGCAGCAACCTCAGCAGTGCTATCATAAGTGGTAAATGGCTGCTTAGGTCTTTGTGTAGGTACTGACTTTTTGGAGTTAGATACTTGACATCTGATTTCTTTTCCTCCAATAGACTAATTCACTGAGGACTAGGGATTATGCCTTAAAATCCCAAAGGGGAGCAATAGTCTATATTTCCAAAAGCAGTTGAAAGGATGGGTCCTGCTGGGTACCTCTGCCAGTGGAGCCCTCAGAACTGGAGCAGCTACTGCAAAGTAGCAGTGACAGGCCAGAAATGTGACTACATAACAGTAGCATAAGTAACAATAGTTATATAACAAAACCCCTCCACTATCATCTTTCCATATGCCAGAATAATGCTTCCACTCTGTAAGATATACAGAACTATATATATATGGTTCTGTAAGAACCATAATTCCATACTAAAATCAATGTTGCCCAATAGCACAACCATGAAAATACCCAGACAAAAATATTGAGGTTAATTGAGTCCAAAAATGTGAGGAGCGTAGCTGAGTGGGCCATATGATGACAAGTGGAATTTGATTTCAGTAGCTGTAATGTTACTGTAAAAACAGTGGAACTACTTGTACATTTTCTCAGAGTCATAATTAGTCCATGGAAATGATCTGGGAATCGCTTTGACAGTGAAGTCCAAAATTTTGTTCAATGGTGTGCAACAGTGAAAAATAATACACTAAATATATGGAAGAGGATGAATAATAGATAAAACGCATTACACAGATCTTCTAAAATATGCAATATTAGTCATCCTAACTAAAAAGGATGCTTTATAGTTTCTATGTCACATGAAAAAAAGCTTAATAAGATTGGGACTATCTACCAAAGAGAAAAGAGGAAAATCAGGTTGTAAACACACAGATGCATAGTAATGATTGGTGCTGCCAAAGGAAATGTGGAAGACTCGGTTCTCTTTCCCTAAAAGAAAAATAATGTATGTTCAGTGAGACTGAAAAGCAACATTTCCAAAACTGAGAAAGGAAGTTCTTCACACTGTGTCTAGTCAGCAATTACACTGATCTGTGCAAAGTTTGCAAGAGTCAAAACCCCCTGACGTTTTAAGAATAACGAAAGCGTTCAATTAGTGAGAGTATAAGAGCTATGAGTTGTACACAACTTCTCATTTCAAGTTACTAATCATTATGAATCACAGCTGAGATTTTCAAGCATGACAGATGAATTTTCAGATGTGCACTACACATTTCTGGCACCCACCTCTGAAAGTATTTGGGCTAGTCATTGTTTTAAACGAGGTGCTGGACAAGAGGAGTTAAAAATCTGATCAATAGTGGTTCCTACATTCCTGAGGTGTGGAAGCACTGGTTTTTTGGGAGGCAGAACTAAAACTGGAATTGTTCATTGAAGAGGAATAAGCACCAGCAAGCCTCATCTTGTTAAGTAGTTGTTGTTAAGCAGCAGCCATTCATCCTGCCATTTTGGAACTGACCCTGCCCTATTTCCTTATTTTTGCCAATTTGATACATGTTTCCATGGGAACAGAAGCAGGACTAGCCACCAGCTGAGTCAATCTCAGCTGCTGGCTTCCAGCTCTCACGTTTTGTTCTGTCTCCTTGGAAACTGATGTCAAATGAAAGAGAGAAGTAAACCAGCTTTTACTTTTTAGTATTTACTCTTTCTTAAGACCTGTGCTACATCCTCTGGGCCAGTGGAAGGTTCACAGATGACTTTAATAGCCACACAATTTCCTTCTCTCTGGAGCATCTGCCAGCCACCAGAGTGTCCCAGCAGATGCTCCAGAAGTAAGAATTCTCAGTTTCAGCTACTCCTGGTGGGCCACCTGCTGAGAGCTACAATGGGAGGGTTTGAAAGCAGGCTACAGAATTCAGGAGACATTTGGCTCCCACAGTCTGTAATATTTCAAATTGGAAGGAAAGAAATTAAATTTATTTAAAAAATAGTAGGGGAAACAGATGGGTGTAACGATATATAGAGAACAAATTGATTAACAAGCTCTGACCTTCATTAGGCTGAACACCCGCAGAAACTACTTCAGCCAATTAAATTCTTCATTTCACATCACACATTTAATGAAGTTCTCTCTAATCCAGCTGTTAGCTGACTGAACAGCACAATGTAAACAAAATCCTGTAAACAAATCTGTTGATGCACATATACATATGCAGAAAGAGAAAAGAATATGATCAGATTTTTTCAAAACATCAAAGAATTTACAAAAATCTGCTTGAGCGCATGAATTCGAACCAGACATCTTCACCAATTCCAATCCTATGTTACTCCCATGTTATCATGTGAATAATAACACCCCCTACTGCAGCTTAGCCCACACTCCTCTCTGTATAATTTTGGACCAAAGTATTTTCCAGTTCCCTCAAAAGCAGTGTTATTAATGAAAATGGATACTAAAGAAAAATATCTACATCTGTGCAGTTGAATCCAAATTTTCACATAACTTTCATCGAAAAAAATGTAGGGACAAAGCAATTTTAAAAGGCAAAAGTCTGTCCTAAGAAAATGTTTTATACTTGATGACCACAGCTCTTAGTTAACTAGTCCCTCAGGGTATAGCACCATGCTCACCTTGGACTTTCACACATCATATATGCACTCCTTCCTGAGTACTCTTTACATCCTATCTCAGTTATTTTTGCACAACTCTCACTTACCATTGACCTTGAGTTACAACTGTGAGTAACTTTTAGAATTGTATATCTACATATAGTTAAATTCATGGACAGCCCAAATAACAGATAAGTAGTGTTAATTTCTTCAGGTTCTTAGAGAAGACCCACAGAAAAGACAATCAGATACCCAGGAACAATATTTAGTCCTCCAGTCCTGTTGTACTTGCATTCATCTATTGAGGATATATTCAACATATCTGGGTGCTCAGAGAGCTGTGTCAAGCCAGCTAACGTGATTTTGTTCTGGGTTAGTTATTTAAATGAAAACTTTAGGCAGTTATAAATGTTTTAACCCAGGCTTTTCTGTCTTATTCAGAAAGATGTAAGATGTACTCAATTTATTTAATCTATTTATGGGTTTCCTCTAGCTGAACTTAAATCTATAATTCTATCTTCCTCTGCATCAGAAAGAGTTTACATCACAAACAAGACAACATTTATTTTTACTGCTGCAGCTGCAATAAGGAAAAAGAATTTCACTTTATGTTAGGCTTTGCAATGTCTGTCTCAAATTCTTCACAGCCAGCTCTCATTTATATTTTCTGAAATCACTTGATATAACCTCTTCCACTGAACAATACAGGTACTAGCACAAAGACTGGGACTTCTCCTAAAGGACTCTACTGGCTACATGCCTCCTTACTAGAAAATGAACTTTTATTTATTTCTTAGTTCTGTTTCCTTATTCTAAAGAACTTCATACCCATTTGAGGGCTTCTCTCTTATTCCATGTCTATTTCCTTTCTGTGAGAGCCTTTGATGAAAGAAATTGATGAGTCCTTTTTTTGAAACCTAGCTGGCTGTGTCAGCTTCTATTCGTGTCTGCTGGCTTCTTCAAAGGACTTCACTAAGTTTTTATGACTTGTTCCTTCACGAGTGCAATGTCAACTCCTCCTCAGTGTAGCATATCAATTTCTAATCCTACTCCTGATTATAATTTTTATTAAAATTATAAGTTGGCCTACTACATTAACTTACAAGTTGAAGTTTTCTACTCTGTCTTGAAAACATGACAAGATATTTGCAACATTTTGCTCAGATATCAAAGCAGCTCTGAACTAATGATTACATAGTGTTGTCAGTAGTTTGACAATTATTCTTTTGAATTGCTATAGAAAACCTGGGAGAATAGAATCTTTTTCCATTGATTTATTTCTGAACAGTTTCCCTATTTCTACTAGCAACTCCAGTCACTCCTCAATGAGTTCATAAAAAGGGTTTCAGCATAGCAATCTCCACAAATCCTTACAGTAAGAATTTTGCTGAACAGAGCAGCAAAGTAATCATTTAATCATTCTACATAGCCCTATTTTCTGCAAGTAATGATCTTCTATTCTGCTTAAATATTATTCCAAAGATTCTGTGGCAAACTTGCTGCTACCGGTGATGCCAGTATTTACGGAAAGATTTATTATTCTTTTTTCACTCATTGTAAGATGCTTTTTTAGACTGCTTTATTGTCTTCTACATTTAACTTACCAGACATTATGATACTGTGTATTTTCCCCATTTGGATATAATTTTGTTTTTTTGAAGGATGTCTTCCTGCTGTTTTGTCATGCTGAGTCTTTTCTTTTTCAAGTCTTACTTTATGTGTGGCATGAATTTACTCTGTGTCTCACATATGAAGTTCTTAATACTCTCTAAACCACCTGCAAAGATTTAACTCTCTACAGTTTTCTCTTTAGCCTCTCTTTAGGACGTTTTCTCAACTTAATGTTCTTCTGCTTTCTGAAGTTGAGTACCACTCTGTAGACCTTTTTTGGTTGTTTCGTCTTCAAAGCTATCAAAACTAAGAACAATTTATTTGTAGCTATGGAGTATGGAAAACACTTTCAGATATCAAGACTTTGGAACAGATTCTGTGTGCTATTCAGAATGAAATCAAGGGTTAATTCTCTGTCTGTGGGTTCTCTAATTTGTTGAATTACAAATGATTTAGTCTGAGCAGCACGTTTGTCCAGTTTACATAGCCATTTTGTTTTGCTTTTGAAATGTTTTTGAGTCCCTCAACAGATCAGTCAAAGCTGACCTTCTGGCTTGTGGTGTAGTAATATGTCTGGCAGCATTGTTATATACTTGTAATACATAGGAATTCTGTCTCACTCGCTGAGATTATTAATTTAGTAATATGAATTTTCTTTAATATACTGCACTACTCTGACACTGACATGGCCTGCTAATCTTTCCTGCATATTGGTATTTTTATTAACATTCTCATATAAGGTTTCCTCATATTGGTTTCCTCATTTTACATTTATATCAATGTTAGAAGCCCAAATAGGATATGTCTCATTGATCTCTTTTCTTTTCTGTGTCTTCTAAAATGGCATCTCGTTCAGATTTTTTTCTGTATTCCATGTTTATTACTATCCCAGGACAAATTAGGGTGAAACCCTAAATACTGGTATTCCAGATACCAGAAGGAAGTTTATTTTTAAATATTGATAATGCTATCATAAGAATGCATAAGAGAAAACAGCACAGAAATAACTACTTAATTGGTACTAAGACATCAAATGCAAAGGCTCCTGCCCTGGATAAACGCTTTAAAATTTTACAAGAAATATTGGCATCCAGGATGCAAGGTATGACTTTCATTGAATCTAACACTAATGCAAGATCTTTTTACCTTGGGAATTATAAAAGGTAGTCCATTTCCCCTGCAAGTTATTATTTATTAAACATTATCACTGCCTACCTTCCAAGGCCACAGAGATCCATTCTGTTTCATAGATATTTGTGTTGGGAGAAGATAAGCCAGTCAGAGGCTTTCAAGCTGAGCTCTAGAGTAAAAGAGTTACTACACCATAGAATCACAGAATATTCTGAGTTGGAATGGACCCACAAGGATCACTGAGTCCAGCTCTTAAGTGAATGGACCATACAGGGACTGAACACATGGCCTTGGCATTATTATGACGTGCTCTGACTAGCTGAGCTGATTATGAGCGAGAGGTGAGTGTGAGTGCATGTGTACACATGGACCCTTTCAACTGTACTAAGTACATAATTGAATTATGATATGGCCATTGCACAGACTCCACTTTCTAAGGGATTTTGCTATTTCAGACTGTGGTTTCATTCCAGCACAGCTGAGCAACTGAAATTAGAGAGAGCTGGTTTCCTAAGTATTTTTTGTCTTGTGGCTGGATTCTCTTCAGCTAAGAGTGAAGCTCCCCTGTAGCAGGTCATTTAAAATACCTGGTTTTAGACAGAGGGATAAACTCATTCTGTGACCCTTCTCTTACAGGAGACACTACCAGAACCTCTCCTTCACACAGCTCTTTGCAGCAAATCGGTTGTGGCCTTATGTTCTTAAGAGCTGTATCTGCTCAAATTTGTCAGATTTGACTGAAACAGGCGAAGTTTGTTAGGCAGTAGGAAAAAAATCACACGGAGCACCCTAGCACATAAACATTGCCTCCTTAAGAAAGCAGGTCAAAAAGCAAACAATGGTAGAGCCTTGCAAATCTCTTCTACTGCCACATCCACATTGTAATTCCTCACGGGCAGTAGAGTCCAAGAGCCCAGTCAGTGAGACAGTGAAGGAAGGACACACTCCAGTTCAAATGACTGAGAGAAACAGTCTGGCAGGAGCCAAGCTCAGATCTGAGCATAACCACAGAGCATTTTGTTTATGACAAAAAAAGTGAATCATGATGAAAAAAGCAAATTCCTTTTTCAGCCTAGGAAGAACTTAGTGAGAAAGAAAGTGATTGGTCTGTCCACTGGTCTGAAAAATTAGCAAAAGGAAAAATGTTACAGGCAGAGCAACTAGGAAAACAGATGAATCGAAGTAGCAGTATGGATTAATTACCTTTTTTTTTTTACACTGCTGCTTGAAGATTAGAAGCCCTTTGTGTCATCAAATGCTTTTGCATTTTGTGAAAATCAAGCTCGCAGCACTCTTAGGAAATGTACACAGGGACACCGTTACAGTTCTTCTGCAGATCAGTGTACAGTTAGGGAAGTTTTAACATTGTCCCTACCTTAGTCTTTAAAGTCTTTGCTTTTATCCAGCAACTTTATTGTCCATATACCATAAACTACTTCCCCTATTGATGACTGGAGGATCTGGATGCTTTATTGTTCAGTCATTAAAACTTTTAACATGGTTTCTTATGGCAGCCACAGATGTGCTTTTCCTAAAGAAACCATACCTGTGGGGTCAGGATGCCAGAAATCGGTCTGAAAACTGACAGATCCAACATTCCATACGATTTCTGCCTTCTGAAATGGCCAGAGAGCCTCTAAAAATGCCTTCATTTCGCTTTGTATTTTTAGATTTAGACTGCCTATCCTCAGCTTATAAGGCATGGATTGCTTGGACTTTGCAAACAACTCCAGAAAAGGAGCCTGGATTTTTAAGTTCTGGGTTTAAGAACTCTTTTTAAAAGATCTTGATAATTTACGGCTGTTGCTTCATTAAAATGAACTATTTTGTGAATAATAGCAAACAGCACAGGACATTACCAGTCTTTAGGCTTCTTGTCTTGGTTCCTTTGATCCACTTGTTTATGAAGACACAGCTAACAGAGGGTCACCCGATAGAGGCCAAATACAGAACTATCATGTAGGAAGCTGATGAGTATTCATAAACAGAACTCAAATAGTTCATTAGCTACAATGACTGATTGCATTCACAACTTTGGAGCCTACATTTAGTTTAATCTTTATCACTTGGATTTGCATTAACTGACAGAAATAAGCCCTTTAAAATTATTTCAAAGAACCAAGTGGGACAAGAAATATCCACTACAAAATATTCCTGAAATAAAACAGAAACTTGCCACCAGTAGTGTTTACTATGTGGCAAGTATTTTTCAAACACAGAAAAGATAACATGTGCTCAATCAAACTCAACTAAAGAATTCACCATTACACTTTAGAAATCTAAAAATTAAAAATTAACATAACAACAACAACAACAACAGTAATAATAATAATAGCAGCAAAGACAATTGCCATTTACTTTTACATAGGATTTTTTGAGACCTGAAGAGGTGTGCTTCAGGAAAGTAAATTGCAGTTCACCTCACTGCTTTTATAGTAACATATTTTATGCACATACAATAGTTTAATGACTACATTTGCTAGCACGATACTTTTATTTCCTTCCCACCCCAAATCCATTAGCTTAAAAAATATTCTGTGCAACTTACAGTAATAGCTAAGAGCTCTAACAGTAAGTTCAAGTCAATTCTAAGCTGAGGGATCAAAATATCAAACATTGTCACGTGTACATTCAGTGAATTCACTCTGCATGCGTTTATATAATGCCAGGAGAATTTTAGTTCTTATGAAAAGTTCAGCCAACTGGTGTGCAGCCCCACAGTCTGGAAAGCCCCAAACGTGGAAAAAAGACACTAAGCTTTTAGTGTTATATATGGGATGATCAAAGAATATACACTGAAAAGTTCAGATGGAAATTCCAATCATTTAAAACTACAGTAAACATTGATTTTTAAATATATGGTACTTATGGTTTAACTTCACAGTTACTGCTGCTGTCTATGAACATTATACTCAAGTGAATCTAACAAAACTAGATATCAGGACCTTTAGTTTAAACTAAAATAAAAAGTAAAATTCCTTCTATCTGAGATTATTTTAATTGGATTTTGTGACTATTTGTCATAATATGTTTGGGTTTAGATGAGCAGAGAAAATGTTAACAATACTGACAACTGAAATATCACTTACAATACAACTGGGAGTAAAATGAAATAAACAAGGCTCTCAACAAGCTGCTATGGCTTCAAGCTACACGCACATAGACCAGAAGTATCTCCAGCAGACAAATTTCTGTTACATTTTCTATATTTTATTGACAACTGTATTAGCTGGGAAGTCTTTCCAACTCTAGGGAATGACTGAGACAAACCTTTTCAGATTCTAAAATGATTTTTTCAAAGAAATCCCTTTCCGTTTAACAGGCATTGTTCTAGGGTATCTTCTACAAATTATACTAAAAAAAGTAAAATCTTCTCCTAATAAAATTCCAGAGCTACACTGCCAAGAACAAAGTAAAACCAGTGGAGTAAAATGGTATATATTTTCTTGCAAATGTTAACATCAGAAGAGAAAATGACTGTTCTTTTTCTTACTGATTGCCAAGTATAAGAGAAGAGATGAACATTTCTAGATTGTTCTCATATAATCTAGTTTTCACATATCACCAGTTTTCCGTGTTGGAAATCTCAAACAATGTACATCTACATACAGATAGACATTTTATTCTCAGGTATAAATTGTTGCTGCCATGTTTCTTGCTGTCAGTTTGTCCAGAAAGCTTTACTTCAGCTCCACTTCTAGAAACCAACCAGAGTGCTGGAAAATGTGTACATTAAGCTATTACCTCCTGCCTATCAAAATTGCTCGTGTGACCTTTCTGGGAATACCATTAAAAGAGGAACAATCAGAATGGGTGCACGCACATAAAATTACTGCAAATAAATATAGCAGTAGGTGACATAAATCCTGACCATCTCCACAAAGAATGCAGTCTAAGCAGTGACCTCTCCTGCACTTATCTTGAATGAGCTCTTACTGAAATTCACTAATGGGTTCTGATAATCTATTATTTATTGCAACAGACTCTAATAGAGAGTCTTAGCAGAGGGCTCTCCTGTTTACAACCCTTGCAAATAAAATGTCTCACAAGTGACAGAAATGCGGCACCTGCAACTTCATACACAATTTCTTTTGGTTGCAGTTGTTTCTTTTCTATTTGGTTTTAAAAACTGGAACCCTTCCTCCCCCAAAATACACAGCTTGACTCGCTTTCATTTTACCTAATGCATCTTGAGCTTAATCTTATGGAAAGGTGTACATACTGATATGCAAGCATTAGTATTACTCGGGCTTGAGGACATACCTCCATGTTATACTTTTCCACTGTCCTCCTCAAAGGGTCCACAACCTGCCAGCAAATCAGGATGCAAAGATCAATCAGTAGCATCCCTCCAACTATCCCCAGTAGCTTCTGGTCTTTAATGATCTGGAGAGACAAAAAAAAAAAAAAAAAAAAAAAAAAAGAAAAGAAAAGAAGTAGGGAGATTCCCATGAGCCACAGAGCCACCCTGTACAGCTTTATTTCTATACAGGGAGACAGACACAGGTTGCTACTAATAAGGGTTTTTAACAATGAACAAAGAAAAGAAATATAGAAAGATGGAAGCAAGACAAATTATTTTAGTTCATTTCATAGTTATTAGAAGTATCTGAAGTGCTTTCCCACTTCTAAAAAGACTTTGGGAGGACTCTTAAGCACTTATATTGAAATCTAGGTTTAATATTAACTCCTGGAAAATGAGAAAAATATATTCTAGGCAGCCAGTACTGTGCTTGTGCATGCAAATGCAGAAAAATGTTCATCAGCCTCTCAGAGCAGCAGGCATTGAGGTAGTTTTCACTAAGATTTAGTGCTCACTCTTTCATTACCTTCTTGGATGTGGAAAATGCAGAAGCTTTCAAAAGTTTATTTCAGAGGTTTTTTGCATCTATGTTTTTAATATTTGCCTCTGTTACCCAGGGAGCAGGAAGGAATGATGTATTTTTTCTATATTACAAAGGTCAGAGGCTTTAATGCACATCCAGTGTAAAACATGCTTTTAATTTTGCTTGGGGCTTAGGTTCAAAAAAAAAAAACCCAAGAGTTGCTGATAAAAATAAAAGTCCAAACCATGTATCAGAGTCTTTTATAACTGCATGCAATCCCTATGTAATTTCTACTGTTGTACACATAGCAACACAGAAAAAATACAGAGGAATTACATTATTTCAGTTGCAAATTTGTAAGCATGTTGAAATATCAGGCTTTAATTAATTTTATTTCAGTGGTCTTGAGTCTATGATCATAGTTTCTTAATTAATATCTACCTCTAAGAACACTCATCCAGTAGTCAAAAGTTATGGCTAAATTGTTTTAACATGAACAAATGCCCTTTTTTTTCCCCCCCAAGTTTCCATTCTGGGAAACAGTTGACTTAATCCAAATGAAATATTCAAAAATATTAAGCCTGAGAAGCTTAATAAAGTTGTGATTATTTCAGTTCAATTTGACGAAATTATTAGGATTTCAAAAATGCATTAAAAAGCCAGAAGTGTCAGCTAATCTTAATAGAGGCAAGGTTCGTGTTCCTGCATAGAATAAATTGTATTTGCATTACATTCTTATCAAGCTGAAGGACATGATAAAAATGACAAAAATTTGAAATAATGTAAGAAGAACTTTAGAAAGTCTGTGATACATTTTCTATTTTGAAAGCTGTTTCAGCAACACTGTGCACCACTTTTTGTTAATCTGCTAGTTTATTTTATAGATCATTTGGAATAAAGTAAGAGCAAAATAAAGGCTAGAAATCAGAATGAGCTAAAGGACTCGGTACAATATTTTCATTTCCTGAGTCCAGTTATGTAAATCCATGGAGCTACCACTGCCATAAGGCACTGGAAGGTGGTGCTTTCCACATGCTTGTGGCAGTACACCCATCTCAGAAGAGACAGCACAGGCATGTCTGGAGAGGGCAGGTGAAAGGGGAGGGCACAGCTTTCGTGGTGATATGTCTTGCTGCTGGATGATCTGGCAAGGAAAATGTAGCAAGGAAAAGGTGCCTTGGTGTGCTGTGCAGGGAGAGGAAAGACTGTTGAAATGTGTTTCTTCATTAGGCTAAAATGAAAGCAGGTATTAAGCAAAGATTCTCAGATTCAGCTTGGTCCCTTGTCCTCTTTGGGAAAACGAAACTGTGTCTGACCTTTTAGCTGTTTATCAAGCGGAAATCAAAGCTGAAAAGGAACAGGTTAGCCTCTGTTAAAACAGCCCATGGGTTTTATAATCTCTTTCCAATGCCTGCAAACAGGCCTTGGGTGAAACATACCTAGTACTTCTCCTAGTATGAGTGGAGACATAGAAGAGAAAAGAATGAGGAGTCAAGTCCATAGAGAATTAGGATTTAGATGAAAACACCTTTAGACTTAAATTTATTTTCCTCCCTCTTAAATGGCTAGGGAATTTTTTGTATTGGCATATTTTAGTCAGGCTTTTTAACTGATGTAGTTAATTTTACTGAAGTTGGCTGTTGAACTATTACGTGTTCAGCCTTTCTCAGTAGCCAGAGGGACAGAAGCCTTTAAAAGACAAGTCATCCCACCTACCCTGGGTAAGATTTAGGGTCAGAAAAATTAGTGTTCTGAAATATGTCCCTCCCTTCCTCACTCCTCAGCCCTCAAGAGGAGGTGAAGACAATTAACTTCAGCTAAAAATATGCATTTGACAAACTAAAAGGTATGTGAAAGCATCTTGCCAGAAATGTCTCCCTCTGCTCTGCTAAGCCAAATAGGTTCCTTGAAAAAAAACTCCCAAAATATCTTATCTTTCGAATGGAAGTAGTGCACATTTTACCTAGGATAGGAAGGTAGCCCAATGTCTTCCATATTTGTATGGACTATCTTCATACTGAAAGTAAGGCTGCATTGGATTCAGATTTACCAACCCCTGGTAATATTAATCAATCTGGTACAGCAATGCCAGAAGCAAAAGAGTGAAAGGATATTATTAAAACCAGTAATACTGATAATCCACGCACAGAATCAAAATAAATAACTCCCTATTCATGATCACAGTGCTAACGTGATCACATCACTTCTCCTTGCTCTTGTACGTCTTTCTTTTGTACCTGACCTTGTACTACTGCAGATCAGTATTTTAGTTCACTTTAAAGTTTGGTAACCTTTTTTTGGACAGGTAGCTATTAGAAAAAAATAAAATTAGTGATACAGCAAGCAGCTGAGCTCTTCCTTGGATACCTCTTGGAGTCATTTTTCCTGTATTACTCTGCCCTTTTCTGGACAGAAGGGGAGTTGTATAACAGCAGCTGTCACTGGCAGCAGGTATTATTCATCCCTTACTTCTGCCAGACAGCCAGGAGGAAGGCAGGCAAAAGAAAGCCCATAAGATAACCTAAGTGACCTACAGCACTGTGATGAGCTCTGTAAAACACAGTGGTGCTGGTGCTGGTGCTGCTGCTGCAGGGTGAGAGGGCTGAGTGCAGGGCACCTGGGGCTGCCTCCCACACCCATCACAGCGCTGGTCCGTCCTCGGCAAAACCACTGCTGGAATACAGCTCTGGAGCAGAACTCCCCAGCAGAATGCTAGCTTTCAGAACAAAACACCAAGGATCACTTATTTTTCACTTCTGCCAGTCATTAGCAGCTTGTCCTAAAAGAGATTTGCCCTGGGAATTGCTACTGGTGTATCACTAACAGCACTTCTAAAAGGCTTGCTGCTCTCCTGCTTCCACCCGGAGGAAGCACAGCTTTCCCTCTCCCCAGCCATCATTTCCACCCACTAGAACTCCTTAAGTTCAGCACATTCACTCCTTGGGAAACACCAGATGCACTGAAGGAGTCTTGACTCAGACCTTGCAAATCCAACAAATTCTCTGTCTGACAAAAGAAAGTCATGAGCTAGTGAGGCTTCTCACAATCAAAAATGTAATTTTTCTTTTAAGAGGAAGGTTGTAATTTTTTCTCTTTTCATTTTCCTTCTAGCAAACAGTAAAGCAGCCTTTGGAGAAATACATGGTAGATAATAAAATCCATTTATGCAACTGCTCCTGAATCCTTGCTGAAGCCAAGCTCTCACACAGCAGCATCTGTGAGTCATATTTTCTACCATCTGTGATTGGATAGGTGAATCTGTCTCATCCTGGCAGATCTGCACACTGTTATAAATGCCATTGCCATCAGTCTGGACTATATATACGGATATGAAGCGATCTGTCCTCAAAACAAATTCACTCAGAACAAAAGCTGGTAGGCCATTTTCTTCTCAGCAACATCACTGTATAAGCAAATCAAAATTATTCTGAAAACTCCTGACCACAGAGACAGATCAAAGTCCTTAGTCTCCACAGCCCTTGCTGTCTGATCAGAGGAGATATAAAATCTGCCTAAAGCCCTGGGATAAATTTTCTGCTCATGGAAACTTAAGGATTTTCTAGAACTATCACAGGCTGTACTACCTGCCATGGTAATTTCAACTGTCCATTTGGTTTTTATTGCATAAACATTTTGTTGGGCTTTTTTTCATTTGCTTTCTAAAGTGTATCCATTGCGTCCTGAAGCTCCCTATCATCCACCAGTTTGTGGGATCACCTGGCAATTTGGCAATCAACAGTAATTAAACATTAGGTTTGTTTTTCATAATTATGGCTAGGGAAAACTTTCTGTTATTTCTTATCTTACTAGAAACCAATTCTGAAAATGTTTATGACATAGACCTTAAAGCTGAACTTCATTCTAAACCATGAAGAGTCTTACATACGAAGACTTACCCTTTTCCCCAGGATGCAACATTAGTTTTGTACTCTCTGATCTCCATAAACAGCTTTCCAGTGTGACTGAAGAGTTAATTTCCTCCTGTCTTTTCTTCAGAGTTAGTTTCCTTGTTACCAGGTCACCTCCATTTGTCAGAATAAAATATCTTTAAATTTAAAGCTGTATTAGATAAATCTTTGTGGTTTGTTTGCTTGTTTGTTTGGGTTTTTAATTGAATTCATAGAAACATTGAAAGGCTGGGAGTGCTTTTGCATTTATTCATAGGTTTTGATATAAATATTTTTTTTTCTTTTCCATTTAAAACGTAGGATCTTTTTTGGTGAAGGCAATTCTGGTTTCTCTTATGTAGATCAACTCTGTCTAGTCTAGCTGACAGAGTAGTCCTTTGCCTTCTGGCACTAGCTGGATAAATACTTAATGTTATTAATTAACTTTTTTTTTCAGTTGTCTCTTCCCCAGACTCCTAGGATGGAATCTGTAGAGAGAAACTCTTTTTAAAGGATCCCTCTGTGAAGCTTCCTAGACCTTATTCAATTAAATGAATATCACTAACATCAATTATAAAAGCCCTCAGAAATCTGAAACCAAATATTCTTCTCCTGGATACATACAGAAATCCTGCTGATCAGAGTCGTCCCTCTGAACTGGAGGGGAAAGAAAGAAAATAGAATTTGCAGGGGAAAAAAATTGTAAAGTCTGTGAGCTTGCAAAAGGGACCATAAAAACACTCGTGAACTTGCCTTCAGGACACTCTCTCCACTGCATAAACTAACCTTTCATTTTTTCAGGATGGCTCAGGGACACCTTTGGCTGGCTCCCCTACATTAAGTGGGTCGGCACAAGTGGGATGGTGCCAGGAGGTTGGGGATGCAAATTCAGTGGTGGGTGGGTGAACTTCACCCTACGTGGGCTGAGGGAGATTCTATCTTAGAGTTATTAAAGCCATTAATATTTTAGAGAGCTATACTGTAATACATTCTTAATTTCTATTGTGTAATGGAATGAGAAAAAAGGACTATTGAAAACACATTATGCATTGTTCGCAGTAACTCCACAATGTTTTTTTCAACAGCTATTATGAATACTTCCTATAATAGATTGTATGATTAGTATTGGCAATGTCTCAAGCTGCAATTACATTAGTTTTAATGAGTGAATGCTAACATTTTAAAAAACGTGTTGTAGTATTAAGGATTTTGACCAGTAAGTCACTGGGAGTAAAAAGCTAAGTTTTATTCTCTTAGAGGTATTTTGACTGATTTGATAGAAGATTTGTATATCTACTCATAAATTAAAAAACAAAACAAAATAAAACAAAACCAGAGAACCAACACTTCTGTTTCCAGTGAGGATCTACTGTGACACCTGTAGTCTAAGAACTTGGTGACTACCTTTCAGGATAGTGGAGTGTGTGGTACTCCTGACAATACTGGACAATTGGATATTATCAAAAAGCTTATCAAAAAGCTTGGCTTCAAGAATTAAATAGCTACAGTCACTAGCCTGCTAAAGCACATATTTCTAAAACATGTCTTCTTTGGTGACTCCTGTTTAGGATAATTGCATCATTGGGCAGACTCATTCTCCCAGCAATGCTGTTGCAAATGTGGATGTGTTGACTCTGTGCCCTGCTGCCAGGAGAAGCAATCAATTAGAAGACACCTTTCCTCTTTTCCAACTCATATAAAAAAAAGTAGGAATACCCTAGTGGTGATGCTCACTAGGAGATGCAGAAGATAGAAACTTTTCAGAGGTAAGAGATGGAGAGAGATTAAATGATGGATCAAAAAAAATTATAAAAATCTTCATTTTTGAAAGCCTGAGCCTCAGTGATGACTACAATGCACTAGAGAATTGGAGGGGTGATTGTTTTACTAACATTGCTAACCCAACTATAACGAGCTCACAGAGTAATATAAAAAGACTATTTTTCACAAAACTCTTTTGAAAGGACAGAAATAAAAAAACATGTTAGTCTAAATATGGCACTAAGAAATCCAACTTGACAGCATTAGAACCAACCATTCTTGCTGGTGTTCTGGAGAACAGTCCCAGAAAAAAGCCTCAACATTGTGCTAACTTCTGCTCACAACCACAAGTAAAGCAAGATGTGCTGCCTTGAGAAATCTGCATATCCCACCAACACAGCAGGTCAAATTCAGCTTTGAGAGAAATGCACTTGTTGAGTCCAACATCAAATGGGCCATAAGTGTAAAGGACTTTCTACGAGAGGTGTGAATTCTCATCTTTGATGTTTAAAGAAGCTCAAATCTTCAGGAAAAAAAAAAAAGGTGCATGAAGGATTTGAATGTTCAGGAAGAAATATTCTGATTTTGTTTGATATAACATTAAAATACCTAGAATTTAATATTTTCCTTAATGAAAAATTCTCTGGGAAAGCATACTTCATCATTACCAAATAGCTGGCAACATCAATGCACTTGATTACATTTACAATCCAATTTCAAGCTATTCAAGAATAAATTGCCTCATACTGTATAGCAACATGTTCTTTATTTCTCTGTCATCCAATAGTCTCATAATACATAAAAATTATGGTTGTAGCACCATTTATGAGCACTTACATTTCACATAGAGTTTTCGTTGTTTTTGTCACTGCTGAAGTTTACCCTTATCAAGCTGTACCATGCAGAAATTTCCATACATAAATTACTTCAAAAGCAGATTTTTCTCCTAGATGTACAGTTCATTAGCTCAGCTACTTTCTGTGACATGAGCTTGAGATTTAGCTCCACATTCCATATTTATACGAATGTAAATCTTAGAAATATGATTCCTGTTGTTCCTTTGTTGGCATTTTGGCTGATCAGCTCTTATGAAAACCAGGATGCTTATTTTATATCTAAGTTTGGATTCTAAGATTACACTGACTATATTTAAAGCTTTGGACTTAAAATTTATAGTTGTAGCTATCTGGGGAAAAAAAAATCTAAATAATTTGGTTTCCCCTTACATCACTTTAGGAAGTATTGTGTCTGTATATTAATAAACCATAAGCCACACCTGAATAATTTACACTGCCCTGTAAGTATCAGAGATTACTTGGTCCAGTGGTAAATATTCATAATGAAAAAAAAATCCTAAATATAATCAAATTTTAAACTGTCTTCTTTCTTACTCTCAAAGACTGAACAATAACACTGAACATTTCTTTAGGTATCCATATGCTGGTTCATTTTCAGCAGATGGTCCCTAATAGATTGCTGTACTGTTGGTATGGTTACCCAAAGCAAATTTTTGCATCTTAACACATCTCTTCTTCAGATTTATGGTCTCTCATATATATTTAGCAGAATACAAGTGTATCCTAGGGGAAGTCCGTCATATAACTTCTTGTTATACACACAAAAAGCTCTAGCAAGATTTTTTTAAAAAATCCTGAAAAAAATATATACTTTTACAGTCTAAAAACTGACCTGGAAAAATATTTTATAACAGAATTTACAGAAAGAACTGATTAGATAACACAAGCTACATTTATGCTAATTCAGAACTATGTCTACATAGGATTTCAGTGAATAAATGAGATGTGGCCTGTGAAGGTTCTGACCTAAACCCTCTGCCAAAGTAATGTGGAGAACTTTCCTTTATCTATTTTTAAAAGATTAAGACAATGGGTAACTTTTTTTAAATCTCTTCAGGACTTTAGTGAGGAAAAATACAGATTGTAGTAAATTCTAAATTCCATAAGTGGCTTGAAAAACTTACGGCAAAGTTTATAGCTAGAGATGACATTCATGCCATAAACTTCCTCACAGAGGTTTTCAGGTGAGGGATGGGGATAGCAATCAACAGACACAAATTGAGAAGGGAAGGCAGCAGCACATAAACTCATAACTGTGTAGCCTCCAGCTGCTTCCCTCTCTGTATTTTCCCCCCCAGGGACACTGTGCAATCACAGCACCTGGCAGCCTCCTTTCTGCTAGCACCATTTAGGGTAGGAGAACACAGCCAGCTGCTCTGGTCACCCTGACCTGGGAGATGAGAATTGGGCACTGCTCAGAGTAGCCCATGTGCCTTGATCCCCAGAAAGAGCCTGGATGGTTTCTTACCCCTCCCAATTTTCAATACACCTGGTTTTGGACCATTAAATGTACAAGTTACGGAGGTGGGGTGGCCAGATTTGTATTAAAAAATGGAGTGTGAAGGCAATGAGCTAAAATGTCTGAGGATTCCTGCTCTGCTTCACTCAGGTAATAGAATTGCTTCTCAGAAACAAAGAAACAAAATAATAATTTCTGAAAAATATGCTCAGAGAGATTTCTACAGCATAACAAGTAATTCTGGAAAGTAGTTATTGTTCTTTATTTGGCACTTAACTGTCTTATACATGAGACCACCTTTCTCAGAACTCCTACTGCCTTTTTCATTATGCATATTTTCTGGTTTAAGTGAAAAAGATTGTAACATAAAACTGTCTCTTTTACTGCACAGCCCTATTCCATGCCCAGAAGAGACTCACTACATTTGGTCCATGACAGTGACATCCTGTGGGAAGCTAAGGCTTCACTGGTGTCCTAATAATCCACATAGGGGAAAAAATGTACATTGTAGAGATCCTAGCAAGCTGTAGTTTTTCAGTTATTGACTTTTTAGCCACAACATAAAACTTTTAACATTTTCATGAGCCCATTCTTCATAAAGAAAATGGAAAGAGGATTCAATTATAGAGAGCTGCACGCATCAGCAAGAGGAGCCTTTACATCTTTGCACACCTCATCAGGTTGAGCTAAAAGAGTCACTAGTAGCTATCAAGATCTCTTCAACTGCACAACATGAAGACAAGGCACATATTTTGCCTGCAGGTTTCATAGATACATAGTAATAGGAAAAAAACCAGCAAAATTCCAAAATCCCGTGTTCAGATTTCATGCTCTGCCCATGCTTCTTGTGAAATCATTTTGGCCAGTCCTGATTTCAAATTTTTTATTGCCTCTTTCTTCATTCTCATTCCTGCTTTCCTTTCCTAGACTATATCCCTACTTTTCAGGCCTCCCATTCTACCTCTAAATTTCAATCTTAATCTAATATTAAACCAGACCTAGTCCTTCAATTACAGTTTGCCACTTAAATACCATACTCTGGCTCTGCACTCCATCATGCTCAGCTTTCTTGATCACTTCTTACAGACTTTCCTGCCTTTGCTGTCTTTGAATCTTAGTTTACAAGGGAATTTTAATCCAAATTCAATCTCTCTTTTCAATATCTTCTCCCAGTATATAATCCCAAGATTTTCTTTTT